>WTSP01012512.1:0-43039 GCA_025331215.1 Actenoides lindsayi | reverse complement strand
TCAAAACATCTCTGGCAGAGGGGGACATGGCTCCCCACCATAGCGTATTTGCTACCTGTTACCGCGTCCTCCCGATCGATTTTGTTTGTAACACCTTAAAAGTGGCTACATACAGACATCAACTTTCAGAGGCACCAGCCTATATATTTTGCATCTCCCTTTCTCCTTATCTGTAGCCACGGTGCAAGACATTTGAACAAATCCAAAGTGACATCCAGGGCATGCTGGAGCTCAAAAGAAGTATCTTTTTTGAAACAAATTTTTAGGTATCCTAGAAACTAGGTGAGCCTTGTCCTGAGAGGGACTAGACATCATTCATACAGGAGCACATAGCCTCCAAATGACTTTCAAAGAAAAAAAGAAAAAAAGAGGGGAAAAAAAGTGAATTTCCAAAGCAGAAAAATGTTCACGTACTCCTGTAGAGAAGAATAGATCTTGAGGGATCTCTCCTCGATGATCATGTGATCGTTTTTCCTTGCTGCTGTGATGCCAAGTGACAATTTACAGGGACATTTCCCTCCATCCTGGTAAGGAAACTTAACAGGTAACCCGTATGATTAGATACCCTGCTTCAAACCTAAAATACCTCTATGCTCTGAAGGCCACTGACGGTGTTACTGTAGATTAAAGACATGCCACATGTTAGAAAACATCAGAAGGTGACAATACAGTGAATTTTGGTTATGGCTTGGAATAATTTTACCTTTTACTTCATGCGAAATTTTAATCCATACTGAAAAACTACAGAATCTCACTGATTCCTTTTGGGAGGGCATGAGCAGAAATAGCCCTTTGAAAAGGTTCAGCTGAAAAGCCTAAGCTAAAGCTTAAAGGTGTTTCAGCCAATACTTATCATTTAGTACTAGAGTTTGAAGATACATAACTCTGTTTGAACAAACACATAGAGTGGGAAAAGTACTGGAGATATGATCCTGGCTTCTCGGTGCATTTGATGTATTCCTTGTTACGTCTTCGAAAATATAAACAAACCCCAAACACTTACCTGCCAAACCTGCGTACTTTGCCTTATCTGTAGCCTCTGTACAGAGATGTTAAGTGCAGCATGCAGCACTAGTGTAGCTATTTGGAGCTGTTACTAAAAGTGGGTGGAATTTCTTCAAACGCTTACGCACTTTTCCAGTCATACTCCGAGATTTTGGAATATAAGCAGATTTTTTTTTTTTTAATATATATTTTTCTTTGTGGAGCTCAGCTTTGGCGTTTGTAGACCTGCTTTACAGAAGAGCTACGGCAAGTCACAAGAGCCTTGGAAGTAACGTGTCAATTCAAGGAGTGCAGTAATTTTTCAGCGTGCCCCTTTTATTAAAGGGCCCTAAAAGGCAAAAGAGAAAGGTAGTCATTTCCGCCGGCTGGGTATTTTATGAGTAAACTTTATCAGCTCCTGACCTGCCCTGTTCAGGGAAGGGTTGTGACTTCTCGTTTGCCTACAACACCCTGAAACGCAGGCTAGTAAAACCCACGTGTAAGTTCGAAAAAAGGCACGGGCCCCTCGCCACAGCACGCTTAGGCCGGAGCACCAAAAGCAAAACCTAGGACAGGTCGGCCCGGAGGAATCGCGGCACCTCCGCCCCCCCCCGGGGGATGTCTTACACCAGGAGGCACCCTGGGGGTGCCGCGGGCCCTTTCCCGGGGCTCCCTTTGCTTCCCTCCAGCCTGTTTTGCAATCGTCCGCGGGAGGAGGAGGGCTGGGGGAAGCGGAACCCCGGTCCGGTGCGGTCTGGCTGGGGGCGGCCGCCGGCTACCTCCGGGCAGCAGGGGTTGCCCGTGCCCCTCGGCGGCGGCAGCACAACACAGCCGGGACCCCGTCGGGAGGGCTGGCTGGAGTCGTCCCGCCGCCCCCGCCCCCAGGCTAGACCCTCGGCGTCTCCCTGCGGCCGCGGGGTGAGCGAAGCGGGCAGCGCCCTCCTCCCGGCGGGAGGAAGGGGCCGGGCGACGCATCCACCTGGCGGCACCTGCCCCTTCCCCGCCGCTCCCCCCGCCGGGTGACTCCTCCCCGGTCGTCAGCGGTTGTTCCCGGTTGTGCGCGTCGCGTTCCATCCCGTCCTGGCTCCGTTCCGTCGGGGGCAGCCCCAGGTAAGCGCGGTGCATCCCGCCGTCCGGCCCGGCCCGGTCCGGCCGTGGCCCCTTCGCCCCTTCCTCGAAGCGAGCGGAGCTACCTCCGGGTCCGGGCGTTTCCCGCGGGGGCCGTCCCGGCCGCTCCGAGATGCGCCTGCCGTTTTTGGATTTTAATTAAGGAACTTCGGTTTTGCTTTCGGGTGAGGGGAAGGAGTGGAGGGCAAGGAGGGGGAAGGGTGCGGGGGGACCCCGGAGGCACCAGAAAATCGCCGTCCCGTGGGGGTTACGGGTACCGGCGCGGAGAGAGAGCCCTGCGGGCGCTGCCGGGGTTGGAGGGCAAAGGCGGCGACTCCCGAGAGTGAGAAAAGGAGGCACTGGTTGATAAATTCGAGGGAACACGCAATCTCGCCCCTTTTCGCAGTGCTTCCCCCTGCTCTACCTGGCTGCCCCCTTCCCGCAGCCGGTTTTTCTAGAGGTAGGCGCAGAACGAAAAAGTTGCGCTTCGCCGCGGACCGGTGGGTGAGGCAAGACAGGCGCTGGACTAGCATAGAAGAGGTGAATGGGTGTTGTGAAGTGAATAACGCCATCCGACGTGGTACAGGAGGAAGAGTGCGGGCTACTGTACGCACGCCAACGCTGCTCCACCTCCTATTTGTCGAGGTGGAGGTTGTCCGTTCCTTGCCATCGTGATGAGGGCTGCGAGATTAGGCAGGTTTTTCAAGGTCACAGAGTGAGTAGTCGCTCAAACGGAGAATGAACTAGAACAGCATCTAGTTCTGGGGCCTGTTGTGTAGAAATGGAACCACTGCTTTGGTTTCTTGGAAGGGGCTGATTTTTTGGTTACAGTTATCACAACTTCTCAAGTGATTTTGGAAGAGTAACTTTTTTGATAAGAGTCCCTTCTGCCAGGAGCCACAATGTTGAAACTTTGGGCCACAAGCTTTGAATTCTGTAATCAACCCCACTCCACACCTGCTCTCAGATGGCTTTACTGAGATCATAACTTACCTGAACCTCGAATTTCACCTTAGCTTTCCGTCTGGGTGGGTGTCGGTGAATTTAAGAGACCATTCTCACATTGTGCCTTTGTTCTAAAATATTCCTGTTTGCCCTCTGTAAAGTGGCAGCAATGCCTTTAGTGTTTTAGAAAGAGCCAAAGGAAGCAGCTTCACCCCTGAAAGATGATTTACATCCACAAAGACAGTGTTAGGTGGGGGAAGAGATGGACCTGGTACAGACCAACAAAACTGGGAAATAATTTCAGTTGTGGCTGGTACTTATGGGTAGCAATGTAAATGTAAAAGCCAAAACACAGGTGGACTAAGATAAAATTTGATGTCAAACTAGGACTTGACATGTTTTTTTCCCTTTCATTCTTAAACTGTAAAAATGATACTGCTACATAGGAAAGTCAGCCGAGAGCAAATATATCATAGTAGTCTAAGCCTGAAAATTTAAATAAGTTGAAACTATGTTTCTGGATGTTAATGGAAAAACAAAGCAAAACAGTGCTCTATAAACTCTAGTAAAAATATTTCTCTTGAAGTTACCACTCCTGGAGATATGGGCTCTTCCTCTTGTGTCATTCAGGGGTCGGTCCACACTGAATGGTTCCAATTCTGCAACATTATCTCAGCTGTGTCCGTGCTACTACATCCGTACTTCCAGGTCTTTGATGCATGGATCCCCAATCCTGTCTCCAGCAATAGGAGCCTCCCTGTGGAATGAATTCAAACTTCCTGCCAGCAGGCTTGATTTTCTTTCTTATCTGTCATAGATGCCTTGAAAGCGGTTTACAGCTTGTCGGGATTTGTAGTTCATGGGTTGAAAACAGCTGATGGACGAATATCTAAATTAGTCTGATTTGTTGACACTGCTAGTTTTTATTTTTCTGTGGAGTGAGTACCTACTGGTACCATATTCCTACAATATTAATTTGCCACTCGAAATATGGTAAATGAGTATAATTGAGAGCTTTTTTTTTTGTTTTTTTTTTTTTTTTTCAGAGACTTTCAGTGCTGTAGACAGAGATTTGAATTTTACTTCCAGAAGATGAGGTTATTTGGTTCTGCCATGGAAGGAGAAGGGCAGGGGAAGAAGAGGAAATGTAGTGTAAGGGAAGAAAGCAACCAGGTTCCAGGATGGCTGATGCTGCATCCTCTATCTGTACACGAGGTGGTGGGTGCTGTGAGCAGTAGCTGCCTCTGCAGTTGACTGACCAATAGGTCTGTCTCCTACCATGCCAGCAAATCTGGTTCTTCTAGGCTCTTAGTAGGCAACAGCTTTTCATCCTCCTTTCTCACCCTACCATTCCTAACAAAGGCACGTGATGTACTTGTGATAGACTGAGTTGCATGGTAACATCTGTTTTCAGAGAAGACAAATAGATGATTATTTGTAGTATGAATACAGCATCCTATAACTGTTTAAAGTGAGACTGCTATGCTCAAAGCTTTTTAATGCCTTTTTCACATGTGGAAGTAGTATTAATTAATCTTGGTTTGCTTTGTTGGCCTTGGGAATACTGTTGTGGACTTTATTTTAGCTGCTGGTAATGCTTATCAAGAGGCACTTTTTTTGACACTTGTTGATAAGTAGTTCTACAGCTTAATGATATTTTAGGAGCTAATCTAGAATAGCTTCAAAGCTATTTCTTGGGAGATCTAAGAATGCCGGGGCTCCATTTGTTGCAACCTTTCATATAAATATTTGCATAGTCTTGTATAGTTCTCTGCAAGATGTGAAATGTTACTGCATAGGAACGCCAAGTAGAACTTAGTTTAATTGAGAATGTTATCTGAGAGGCCAGGACATTGGAAGAACTTGATTTTGATGACTTTGAGGGATTCAGTTGCTTGTTGATCTGTTGTTGACCCCTTCCAGAGGAAAAATTTTACCCCGTAGAGTAAATTACATTTGTTTGTTTTTTAATCATCACAATAAGAATATTCAGTACTACTTCCTGAAGAAGTATCAAGGAAATCTTGTTAATGAAATGAGATGAAAATTCTTTTAAATTCCTTTTTCATACATAACTGGATTTTTTGGTAACTTTTCTATAGTTCATTTGCAAGGCATGGCAATTTGTAGTGCTTGGAATCTTAACCATATTTCTTTTCTCTTGTCCAGGTAGCAGAGGTAGGAATCACCCAGTGTGTTTTCTCTCTTCCTATTTTATTTTTTATTCCTCTCCTCCCTTTTCACCCTCCCATTGTATCATGATTATATTGCATTAAATATGACAGTACCAAAACTTCTAGGTGATTGTAAAACAAATAGAAAAAAAAAAAAGCAGCATTCTTCCTTTCTAGCTGGAATTACTCTTTTGTTATCTAAATGAGTTTTGCCAGCTTGTTTATCTGCATGTGGTGTGTCTCCTTGTCTTGACAAAGGCAACTGCTAATTTGTTAGCCGTGATACAGGGTTGGTGGTCACATAGTGGTCACATAGAGCGTTTGGATGCTTTTATAATTACTCCTCTTAGAAGCTAACTTGACTTAATGCATTTGGCTTTTAATTGTTCTGTCCTCTACCTTCTTACCTATGTGCATGTGGTTGTTTTTACATAGGTCTAATTGTGTTAGTTTGGATTTTATTTAGTTGTGGTTTTTGCAATTGTTGTTACTTATCATAGAGAGAGCTATCATTACCTATTTCTATTTCAGGGCATAGCACAAAGTATGTGTTGAAGTAATATGTAAATGCAGGAAGTATACTATTGCCAATATCACTCTGTTTTCATTGGCCAAGTTGAATTCACAGTGTTATTTTAGGATATCTGAAGGTAATTATTCCATCCTATCGATTTATGCAACTGGGCATGGAAACAACTTACAGTGATCGCTGTAAAAACTGGTGGAAACTAATCTGGTTTAGTGGTACCTATGGAACTCTATGCCTCCAAAGCATGGTACTGCTCTTAATTAACAATCGCGACACATTGGTGTACTAAGGAATAGCCCTTATTATTTTTTGCATGGAGAACTAGGGTAAAAGCCTGCAAGTCTTTTTTCATTAGAAAATCATCGTTAAATCTTCAGGGTTTCTTTGCCTTTCATTCTTTCTGTTGTATTTTTGGGATGTTGGCTCCTGCCTAGTGAAGGACATGCACAGCATGAAGGAGTCATGACCTGATGCTGCTTTAAGGAGGCAAAAGCAGATGTCAGTTGCCCAGCAGCAGCAATGAGAGAGGCTTAGCAAGATGTGGCGGTGAGGACCATTTACAGCCGAGCAGCACAAATCTCTGCTTGGTGCTTTTCCTGTCCAGGGGACAGTGTGACTGTCACTGTGGTAGGGAGGAGGACAACCCTTGGAGGACTAATAGTCTAGGAAGTCTATATTCAATTAAGTAGTATGTTATCAAATGAAATACAGACCCATATCTACTGTAACTTTTGCTTAAATATAAAGAACTGAATTGAAGAAAGGCATAGAAAAATTAAAAAATATATTGGGTTAAATTTGTTTTCAATTAATCTAATATTTTCTACTTGTTATTGTTTGATTTTCTCTTTTTTTTGTTTGTTTGGTGTGTTTTGTTCTGTTTTTTTAATTATTTTTTTTTTATTATTTTGTTCTGACAACTTTTACTGGAAAAAATGATGCTTTTTTGTAATCTTATTGACCGATGACAGAACATTGATTATAACACTCCTAAGGAATATGTGAGAAGTTAAGATATTTCAAGTAATAGTTATTAGATGTGGGGCAGTACATTTCACTGTATTCATCAGTATACTGTCAGTGATGGCTATATGTTCTATCCTCTTATTATTGCCTGTCATTAGAAATGTAGTGTTATTTCTTTGTTTTCAAAGTTATGAAACAAAAACATACTCGATTTTGGACCTTCTGTGTGGCTGGAGGTTCAGATACTGGTTCTGCTTCATCCACACTGGAGTAAAATTTTTGAAATTCAAGGGCTTGACTGCACAAGTGATGGGTTGCTTTCATTATCTGTGTGTACTTTTTCCAAAGCTAGAAGTTTTAGCAAGCTGATCTGCAAGGCTCTGGCTCCCTGCCTCTTTCATACCTTCAAGCCCACTTTGGGGCTGAGTTCCATCTCGGTTTCCTTACTTGGATATATCTGTATACTTTAGCTCCACCAGCTCACTTTAAAGGACTCTTGAGGTTTGTTTCTTAAGATGTACCCAGTAAAGTGCCATTATAGCTCAGCAAGCATCAGGAGGAATGATTGGCAGTGGAAGGGAAGGACAGTTGCATGTTCTCGTTAGCCCTTCTTCACCAGAGTGGGTTTATCTTATTTTCATGTGGGATCTATATAAATCTGTCTGATGTTTGGAGTGATTTAGAGGCCAAAGTGTTGGACTGAGATAAGACAGATCAGTCTCTTCTAGCTCTATAGTTGTTGGGATGGGGAATGTTTGACCAGTTAGGTTTTTTTTCTTCATGAACTAGCTTCATTATCTGTGAAGGTGTTGCAGTACCCTTGATATATTTGTGAAGTATTTTGAAGTGTGTTAGTGATGCTTATTTAAGAAAACTAGGTGATAGCATTATTGGATTCTAAACATTGATTTTTGCCTTAAACGTTTGTGAACTAATGGGAGCCCGGTGGTTTTGACTTAATCTGTTTTTAATACACTGGCAAATGTGTATGTGCAATACCATGGAAATCTGTATGCACCTATAACTTCCCCATGTTTTGTGGTGTGATAATGGAAAACTGTTATTAACCAGAAGCTGGATGGGAAATAGATTAACAAGAATTAAACTGGGAATGATGGCTGAAACACAGTTAAGCAACAGAGATACACTTTTCCTCAGTCATTTGAAAAAAACCCAACCAAACAACAAACCAACCAAAAAAAACCCAAACCAAAACCAAACAACCTCAAAAAAAGAGTGAGGAAGACTGTCATTGCAAATTTGCAAAGACTTTCAAATGGTCATATAAAAAATCTTTTGGTTTTTAATTTGATCATAGTAACTGTTGGCTTACCTCAGAATCAGCACCATTCATCTGTCTGTTATCACTAAACATCCTAATCATCTTTTCCTCTCTGCTTTTCAGAGAATAAGGAATAAAAATACCTTCCTGCAACCTGTTACTTGTCCTCTAAGTCAGTGCAGAGCTACTCCTCCTGACTCTGCTGTGAAGAGCTGGGTAAGAATGGATGCGACATAAAGCAGAAGTCCTGAAGCCTTAGTCACCAATCTGATGGACTTACTGTAAGTAGGAGTTCAGACTTGTTCTTTACCTGTCTGCCATGCAAATGAGAGTTCAACAGTGCATTATTACTTACTTTTTTTTTTTTTGATAGTGCTAATAAGCAAATACCAGAATCAGCTTTCCTAAACTGTCACGAAGAATTGGCATGTCTGAGGTGCCAAGATGCTTTTGAAATCTGCTTCAAAGATATTTGCAGTTCAGTTTTGGGTGAGATGACACCTTGGTACAGGTTCTAAAACATAACCTTTCACTTCAGGCTGAATTATGCTGTGTCTTAATAAAACTGCTCTTTATAGTCGTGGCTTTCAACAAGGGTCATGGCAGTGTGCCTGTCTGCAGGGTACGGCTCTGCAGGCTGGAGAAAGGTATTTGTCAGTGTGTGACTGAGGTGCTTCATAGGTTTTTTTAATGTAGAGTAGTATTATGAGAGGACTCGAGATTAAATTATTCATTAAAATCATCAATTGTGGAGGTGTCTATCTGCCCATTTTAGAAATGTGGCAGTAATTATTTTGTGTTTCTTGTGTCTTTGCTAATCTGTGGTTTTACTTAATGTTAATGTTTAACTGTAAAATAAACTGCTATATGCTTGAAATATTGGATGTAGCTCCTCTCTTTTAGTCTATTTGAAGGACATTTGTATTGGTGTGACATATTGTTTCACTGCCATGCTTCTCTCCCTATTTTCGATGTGGTAGCTACAACAGACAAACAAGAAAACAATTGTTAGCAATGCAGAAGAGTGAAAAAGATGTGGCTTGTGGGGCTGCTAGCTGTGGCATTATCAAATGAGTTAGTTGAATTTGCATTTTCCGATGCTTAGTTCATGTTCTTGTTTCTGTGTCACAAACCTCAGAGCGATACATGAGTAAGTGTTGAGAGAGGCAGGAGGACCTGAACTTGGTACTGACACCATGTGGGTTGTTGCCAGGATATTCTTTAACTTTCATTCTGTCAGCGAGAGTGAGCACTAACTTAATCTTCTCAGTTTGTGTGGAGCTCGTGTTAATGAATAGTTGCCACTGTATAATCCTCAAGGTTGTATTGAAGAGGCTATTGAGATCTGATTTCACACTGCACCTTAATTTGTACCCTCTTTTGACATACTTCCCTTTGTGTTTTATGTTTGGTTTTTTTGGTGGTGGGTTTTGTTTTGTTTTAGTTTTGTTGTTTGTTTGGGGTTTTTCCCCCCCCAGATCTGGCATTTTTCCAAAGAGAAAACCAATAAAGGTGGACAAAGCTTTTGGTTGTGACAGCTATTTTGTTCTGTTTTGTTTTTGGTTTTTTTTCATAGGTTCATGCTTTACTTCCAAACACTTGAATTGTTTCTGTACTGCTGACAAAGGAAAGATGACCTCTCCTGTAGTAAGTAAACAAAGTATTCCTGTCCAATTGTTTGTTTATTTTGTTTCTAATGAGGTTTTATTTCTTTACAAGTAACAGACTATTGCATGATGTCTTTGTTAACAAGTCTTTTAAAATGTGGAGAATTTTATTTCTTTTCTGCAAAAAGGGAAAAATACACTGTGAGGCAGGCATAAGAGGCTTGTATTAAATAGCATTTCAAGAGTTCAGATACTCCTGGGAGCCATTTATGCATTTAAAACTTATTTTGGAGGGATAGGTTGGAATGGCTTCTAACTGGTGTTGTCATAAGACGAAATGGAGCAGTAAGCACACGCAAAGGGTGTTAGTTATCAGAGATCCTTTTGATTACAGGTACTGCCTAAAACTGTCCTTGCTGCTTATTTCTACCCTGTCAGATATTCCGGTGCATGATTTCTGCGGCCAGCTGAAGGGCTGGGCTTGATAATCCTTCTTAGGTTGAGTTACTTTGGATCAGGAAACTGATCTCCATATGCCTTCCAGCCTCACTCTTTTTTTTTTTTTTTTTTTTTTTTTTTTTTTATTATTCAAAGTATAAAGTATTAGACAGGTACGGTAAATCTCTTTCTCCAAATAAATTGGGAGTCACTAGTATGCGTACACATGCATGGTTTGTTTCTGCATTGGCAGAATTACTTAGTGGGGTTCTGAATGTAAATGGCATCTGAAACATTTTTTCCTAATTGCAGTCTTGCTGCTTGTTTTTAATTTTCTCCTGTTTCCTTCCCCTCAATATTATCATTTAGGGTCCACCGCCATACTATGAAAATCATGGCTTTCAGCCAGAAAATGCCTATTCTTCCAGGCAGCCAGTAGGTGCTAATCCATATCCACAGTACTTCTCAACAAATGTTCCATCAGTGCCAAGCTATGTCCCAACGATTGCCACCCATCAGTCAAGTAGGCCAGTAGCACATTCATCTGGGAGAACGCGTACATCAAGTAAGTTTTGTTGGGATTTCTTCCAATTTTAGACTCAAGGTCTTCCAAAATAAGATAACAAATAAAAGGGATCTTACCTCCCAACTCCGTATTGAAGGAGCCACCACCCTATGGCTGGGATACTGGTGTAACTGGACAGAAACCTGGGAAATTTGGAGGAGAGGTATTGGAATGGAGAAAAGTCTGTCTGGCAAAAAAATGTCTGTTTTAATGTCAAGGAAATATATAGTGCTGGTGGCTGGAAATTACCTTATTTATGAACCTAATTTCTCTTTTTCCTCTTTGCTTTCATTTCAGGTGTAAAGAAAATTTTAATCATTATATTATCCATTTTAATAGCCATTTGTTGTGCAATTGCTGCTTTCTTCATCTGGTATTTTGGTAAGAATACTTTGTTGGTTTGGTGGGTTTTTTTTGTTCTGAAAGAAAAGATATACTAAACTTTTCAAGTTAGAAATATACATTCTTATCTTTCATTTTATGCTGAATTAAGGTCAGGAAAGTCTTTGTTATCTATCTCCTGAGAGATGAACTAATATTGCTTCCTAATGGCTCAGTTTTGTTTGGTTTGTTTTTGTTTTCTTTCTTTTTAATGAACAATGTTACTGTAATTTTCCTTTCATCAAGTAAATATCATTTTGATGTTAAATGGTGTCTTCAACTTTTTGACTTTCTGGAGCACCTTATTCAGCTCTGTCAGAAACTGGTACAGTACAACTGTACAGTGTCATAGCTGTTAGTAAAGAATAGTTTGACCTCCTGCAAGGATTTTTGCACTGGCAGTTAGCTGACATGTGACTGTCCATGGCCAACACATTCTGTGGTGCATTTCATTAGGGAAGTCACTGCTTCACAACCTCTCTGAAATGGCACTTTGTTCCAAATTTCAACTTCACTTAAATTCAGGTGAAGGAAGGAGGTTGACGTAAATTTGTATACCTCGATGGCAAGAGTGTGAATGATTGAGATATAGGTGGTTGGATTTTTTTGTAAAATGGGATCTCTCTTGGAGCAGAAGTGATCCACGTCCTTTTGTTTGTTTCTGTGAGGCTTTTGCCTTGAAAGTGTGTTAACGTTGCATGAGTCCAGCCTGTTTCACCACTGTAAGCTGTACCACGTCTATGATGTGTTTGCCTTGGAAGTCAGCCCCAACCTGGATGACTGAGTTCTGAAGCTGGCCTAGAGCAGTTCGGTTCAGCTTAGGTGAAGTTTGTCTTGTGCTATCTTTAATTTCCCTTTGAAAAGTGGCTTTCATTGAAAGGAAACTAAAAAGCAATTTGTTATGGTCTTAGGAGCCTCTTCTCTCTCTTCTGTGTAGAAAAAGAAAGGAAGAGAGAAAGGAGTTAATTTTAAACTATTAGGATGGACTTTGTGTTCTTAGGGTTTTTTTTTTGTTGCTCACTTCGATTTATACAGGGTGAATGTAATCTTGTTTTAAATGGCAGTGAAAGCAAAAGGATGTAATTGGAGTAATCGCCTTCTTCCTCCTTTCTGGTTTATAAGTGTTATGCTTTGTCAGTGTAAAGCTGACTCCCTTTAGACAACTTAACGGTGCTTCCTTATTCACGGAAGCAGTAGACAAAATCCAATCAGCTGCATCAGTGACTTAATCAAACAAGCAGTGTGAAGGACAGAGCTATACCTCTCCTGTTATGTCAGGTTATGTCTCCTCCGATCTCTGAGTTTAAGAGCTCTTTCTGATGGTTTGTTGTATCAAAGTGGAATACTCCTTAGGATGAGAATTGGCAGTAGTCATCTGAGGCTAAGGTGATGTTCAGACTAATGGCTGTGTTGCTTTTTTCCCTGCAGTAAAGGATCGATGTCTCAGCTCCTTAATAGAGTGTGGATCTTCAGGAACATGCATTTCAGCCTCACAGTGGTGTGATGGAGTGAACCACTGCCCCAATGGGGAGGATGAAACCCGGTGTGGTGAGTGCCATCAGTAAAGGGAGGGAATCTTCAGTCAACTGCAAGAGTTTTTGAGCAAATTGCCTTGTCTCCCAGGCAACTAGTGACAGGATGAGAGAGCATAGCCTGAAGCTGTGCCAGGGGAGGTTTACGTTGGATATTAGGAAGCACTTCCTCACGGAGAGGGTGGTCAGACATTGGAATGGACTGCTGAAGGAAGTGGTGGAGTTGTTGTTCCTGGAGGTGTTTAAGGAAAGACTGGATGTGGCACTTGGTGCCATGGTCTAGCCAGTGTGGTGGTGATAGGTCACAAGTTTGACTTGTTGATCTCAGAGGTCTTTTCCAGCCTCAATAATTCTGTGATTCTGTCTAAAGCTTACCTAAGCTACAGTAGTGCCTTAGCTTAGGATGTTTGAGTGCTTTGAAGGCTATATTTAGATACTCAGTTTCCAATCTGGTTGAAAAGCTGAAACAAAATGACTGACTTGGGAGTTTGAACTGGCTTAACTTGGAATCAGTTTGAAAAATAGTGCCTTCTAATTTGAATGATGTTTGTGCAAAACTGAATGCAACGCTGTCTCTGGAATGAACAGTCATCCTTGACTTCTTAGTAGAACTTCAGGTGATAACATAACTCTGATAGTTTTCAGTCAGGCTTGCTTTTTCCACATATTCCTTGTTCTCCCAATAATGCTTCAGCTACTTCATAACTCCTTTAAATAAGAAAGCATGGTATGATCAGTGTTTCCAACTGAAAAGATGCCAAGGGAAGCTTTAGTGAAGAGCTGAGGGTAAAGATGTGGCATCTTGTTTCTAACACCTGTGTTGTGCCATGCCACTCGGGAAAACTGGCTGTGCTTGTGTTCTCTCTCTGGGAACTTTCATTCTGCACATGCCTCATGCAAGGTTAGCATTTACTGGCATATGCTCTAAAGCTATTCCTCTCCATTTGGATGAATAATGGAGTTTTGGAGAAGCTTGTTCAATCCTTTTTTTTTGCTTGAACTATGTTATGTTAAATTCTTGTGCAAATAAATACATAATGCATCATGGAATGTCAGAGCTAATTTCTCCTTGTTACATTCCTACTTTATAAGCACTTCTCTCGAGAAATTTGGTGTGTTCAGATACAATAAAAAATATATTACAATAGATTATATTTTATTTATACACAATATATGATATATTAAGAAATATATGGTTACTTACATAAAATATAAGAAAAAATTGGCTATCACAATCTTTCTCAGTCATAGAATGTGAAGGAGAATTTTGAGCATAAAAACTGAAATGAAAAGATGAATGCTATCTTGCACACTTGCATTTTTAAATTGGTAGTTCTTTTAAATTGCCTTTCACAAAATAATTAAGTTGTAATAAATTAAGTCATTGTAATATTTCTATCTGCTTGATGTTTACTCAGAATTTGAGTAGAAGGGAGCATTAAATTAACACCAGTTCCTACATAGAAGCAAATATTATGAATAACAATACTTTTAAGTAAGGAAAGAGCAGTAATATAACATGTGCTGTTTCTTGTTTTCTTTTCTATTTTTTTTTATTTCTTCTTCCTTTTTTGGCAGTTAGACTTTTTGGACCAAACTTCACCCTGGAAGTTTACTCACCTGTCAGCAAATCCTGGTATCCTGTTTGTCAAGATGGCTGGAATGATGATTATGGGAAGATTGCATGTAAAGACATGGGCTACAGCGTGTAAGTCTTAACTTTTGGCAGCCTTTGCACATACACAGAAAGGTTAAAATTTCTCTCTTGCTGTTTCTAAGAATGACTATATGAAACAAAAAGCAGTTGGCAATCTAGTTCTTGTGAATCCAGGTGGGTCTATTTTTACTGATAGTAGCTGCTACAGAATCAAAATAAAATGTTGCTTCAACAAGTAATGGAGTCTGTAGTGCACACATGCAGTAGTTACTCAGTGGGGTCACTTGTATCCAATATGTTTCATTTAAAAACATCTTCCAGAGCTTGCTTCAGATCATTCTACTTGCTCAGTAACATCCAGTCTGACTTAACCTGTCATCATCCGTATTACACAGAAAGCCTAGGTCTTCTGAGGACACAGGTAACACTAACTCATATGGAAGATAAACGGCAGTGGCTCTAAGTGCTGCCCATGTTCACTTCATGTAATTCCATAGCCTAAATTCTTCTGCAGTTGAAATACTTGGTGTTGCCTCTCTTTGATATAGCTGGCAAATGCTAGTCTAACGTGTGGAGTAATGGAGTGAATTTCTTGCTCAGGGTGGCAGAACTTGAGTGTGCCCATGCTGCATTGTGGCACTCTAAATTCAGGTCTCTGAACCAGCAGTAACCCCAGTAGTTCCAACTCCAGTAAGACAGCCCAACAGCAGCTGCACAGAGCTGGTCCTCAGATAGAAAGCCTGGCAGAAAAGCAGGACTTGCTGCTCCTCTCACTGTCCCACAGGAACGTGGCTGTCACGACTTATTAGACCTGAACTTTGCTATGCTTTGCAAATGTACCAGCAAAGGCATCTCTTCATCTTGCCCTGTTTAATGAGGCTGAAGATTCCTACTGTGCATGCATATTAGATAAAAATATTATTTTAATCTAGTAACTGTTTGATAGGAAAAGGAGCTTGACAAATTTTTAAGTAATCTGAGTCTCCAGCACTGTACTACACCACTGGGATTCTGTGTTTAATTTAAAAAAAAAAAAAAAAAAAAAAGTGTATTTTTAGTGTTGTTCATGTCACAAGCTCTAGCTTGGCACAGTTTATTGTTGCTTGTTTGAAAACTGAAACTACTGTGTTTCATAATGGATTTTCTGTTTTGCAGAGACACATACTACTATAGTCGAGGAATCGCAGCTGAAGGCAGCTTTAAAAGCTACATGAAGCTGAACATAAGTGCTGGGAATATAGACTTGTACAAAAAGCTGTATAGCAGGTATCTTTGTCTAATACAAGCTTTTTTTTGCTTTTATCAGGGGTCTTTTAGCTGTTGTAAGAGGTGTGGCTTTTGCCTGTAGCATAGTGTAAGCACATCTTCCAATGGGAATTGTTAGCAGGAAAGAGACACTGCTTTTAATCTGATGGTGACAACTCCTCTCCCTTGCTTTTAAAAACACAGCTGTCATTTTTCCATCCTTCCTCTCTTCTCTCCTCCTTTAAAAGAGAAGGTATCCCATGCTGTTCCCTCCATGCTGTCTAGAAGGTTCCCATGTCCAAGATACTTTTCTAAGGCTTGTTGACCATCAGCAGTAGTTCCTTTAAGGTCACAGTAGCTGTAACACATTCACAGCAGCTAGTACAACTTTTTTTTTTTTTTTCTTTTTTCTTTTTTTCCCCCCCAGTCACATGAACACATAGCATGCAAAATGGATATTTCATTGTGGAAAGTATCATTTTAATGCTCATTAGACAACTCTGAAGTGTCTGGTTTCTAAATCTGTAGAATGGCATGCCTGTGAAGTTCCTGTGGCTCCCTTGTTTAGGTTATTCTACAACTACTTCATAAATCAGCTCAATTTTTTCTCACGCTGTTTTTCATCTTGCTCCTCAGTAGGCTTACAAACCTTTTGTACTGCCAACTGCAGTCTTCCACATGAGTTTTGGTGAATGGAAGAAATGATGGAAGCCAGGTGGTTGCTGGTAGGGTAGCTGGAGAGAATGAAAAAAGGAGGGAACTCTCAGCAGGAAGATGAGGGTGAAGGAAGGGCACATATCTGGAAAGCCTAGGAAGCAGCTAGAGGGTGAACTTTTCCCACCATTTGCTTCAGTGTGTGCCTAAAGTCCTGGTGTGTTGTTTGGTGTTTGCCTGTTTGTGTTTATTTATTTATTTATAATTAATTAATTAGTTAATTTTATTATTTATGTTGCAGTGATTCCTGTGCATCAGGAAATGTAGTTTCTCTGCGCTGCATAGGTAAGTGACAGTATTTCTCAACCTTCTGCTTTTTCATGATTTGAAATGCTATGGGTGGGAAATCCTTTTGAATCTGCATAAATAATTGCCATCTTTTGATGGGCAGATGATTTAACTCTGGTTCTGAAGTTTCAAACAGTGCAGTTTAAGGAGCACAGTGAGAGAAGAGACAAGGAGGATGTTGGATCCCCTATTGCTTTTGTCTTTGCTGCCACTGACTCCTTTAAATGACTTGCCTGTGGTGAAGCTCTGCAGCCCTCACCCAGCAGCTGTGGTGGGACATCTGTGGCATATTCACTTTCCAACGTGTGGTCATTGGACAGTGCATTCCTGACAGTGATGGCCGTCATAAGGCGACTCCTGTCTGTTGTCCTTTTTGTTGCACAACATAGAAGCGTGTGTCTGTGTGGCTCACCAGAGATGCTTCAATACCACACTCAGAGGTATAATGAACCACTGGTTTGTGGTTTGTAGTGAACTGAGAGCAGCAATGAGCAAATACTCATCTTGACATATGCAATGTGTAGGAGATATAGGCTATGGGAGACTCAGGACATCAGTGTCCAGGGCAGGGGCACAAGCTGCAACATATTGAACACCAGCAATGTAGAAGACGGACGTGCTCTGAGCTCCCCTCTGCTAATGAAGCCTGAGCTACAGAAGCCATCTCTTTAACATCTGTGTGTGTCTAACTGTCTCCTTAGAGTGTGGCCTGGCCACTAAAAGCGTGAACATTATGAACAGAATCGTGGGTGGCAGCGGGGCGGTGCTGGGACAGTGGCCATGGCAGGTCAGCCTCCATATGCAGGGCACCCACGTCTGCGGGGGCTCCATCATCACCCGCCAGTGGATAGTGACGGCAGCACACTGTGTGGAAGGGTGAGTCTCGCCCACGTGGGCACCAGAGCAACCAGCTTGCTTGTTTGTCTCTCAAATGGTGATTTTTCTAGGTTTGGGCTGAAATGCACGAACTTAAATTTAAGTCTCACAACTTCCTGCTTTAAAACTGAATTAAATACCACTCCTTCCTTTCCCCCTGCCTTGAATGCAGGTGGTAGGTCCAGTATTTTGTCTATGTAGTAGTATTGTTTTCAAGTATTAAGGGAAAATTTGTTCTGGAGGAGGGCTGATTGCAGACCGTCTCTTTTTACAGGAAGAAAATCATATTTTAGTTGTTAAAGGTGGAAATTAATTTGAATGGTGATGTTGGGCACAGATATCCACCCAACTTAAGAGATAAAACTCGGGGCATGAAATGTAACGCCAGACAGTACAATGTTTTTATGAAGATGTTCAATTACACTGTGAGGGGGAGGGAACCCAAAGCCTAAACCTGCACAGCTGTAGATATGATCAATTTAAAGATGCCTGTATCATTATTTATTTCCTCATATCTTAACGCCACAAGGTAGTAAAGCCCAAGTCAGCATTAAGTGTAGATTTATACATACCCGAGGAACGCTTTATGTAGGCATCAACAAGAAAAATAGATGGTGCTTTGTGCATTTTTCACCTATAAAGTACAGTTGAGGGTGTTGTGGTACCTTGTGTACTGTGGCAAAATATGTTTAAAAGGTGGCAGCTTCTGTTCGAGGGAAAACCCTCTAAGTAAAAACATTTTAATGGTTGGTTGGCTGGATCTCAGTATGAGGCTAAGCCAAGAAAAAATAACTTTGTCCTTAACCTTGAGAAAGGAATGCAAGTGCTTATTTTTAAGTGATGATCTTATCCCTCATTTGTTTTCTGTTTTGAGCTTTAGTATAGAAAAGTTTTAGGAATGGCAGCCAAAGCTGTAGCTGGCACAAAACTGGTTTTCAGTCTTGATTTTTTACTTTTCTTTTTTCTCCTTGTGTTTTTTGTTTGTTTGTTTGTTTGTTTTGAGTTGGGAAGACTTAGAAACACTGCTGCCTTTACAGTTCTTCTGGAGGGAGTTTTAACACTTGTGAGAAGTTTTCTATTGAGCATTTGTAAAATGTGCTGGGGCACAAGAGACTGCTTAAATTACATCTAGTGAGCATGCTTAGCATGTAAAAAACCCTACCAAACCAAAAAAAAACCCAACAAACCAACAGACAACCTCCTGTCATTTTCAAGATAGTGAAATTCCTTCACCAGATCATGTTTTTTTTAATAATTCTGGCTTCTGCTGCCCTTGTGTGCTTTGGATATCACACACGAGTGATACCACTGACATGTGAGACCTCAGAAATAACTGCTTGATCCCTCAGCCATGGGAATCAATAGACTTCAGTGTTGCAGTCTCAGACTATAATTTGCTGTGCTGAGTGACTGAGGGGCTAGACAGTGATACTTAACCCATATAAAATGTTATTTTTTTTTTTTGCTATATTTATGAAATTAGAGTCAAGCTTCTCTGAAGTGAGATGCCTTGTGATTTTTTTTAAATTTGTTTCTTCAGAAATAGTACTAAAATGCCAATGTGTTCTTGGTCGCACATGCATTTGACTACTGTTTCTGAAGACAGTCTTTGAAGCTCATAATCTGTGATTTGTTTACAAAGGAGTAAACCCACAAACCTTTCTTTTTTTTTTTTTCTTTTTTTTTTTTTTTTTTCCTACCTGTAGACGATTTTCTGACACGTTTGGCTGGAGGGTTTATGCTGGAATTCTGAATCAGGATCAGATGCTCTTAAGAAATGGATACAGAGTGCAACAGATAATTTCCCATCCAGATTATGATACAGATTCTAAAGACAATGATGTTGCCCTTATGAAGTTAGAGACACCGCTGAGTTTTACTGGTATGTACTCTGCCTTCTTAAGGCAGAAATCCAATGGCAATGAACACTTCTTTAAAAACTTCTAAAGTTTATTAAGAAATCCTTGTAGATTGTTATGGGAAGAGCACAAAATATGGGTAGAGGCACCTTAGAGACAGAGACAGGGTAAAGGTAGAGACAGAGGGCACACCCTCTGATAAAGTAGGGTTTATTTAAATCTAATTAATGGCAAGGGAGTTTGTGCTCATCTCAACAATGTACTTTTACCCCAGAATGCTGTACAGTGCTTAGATATTGCCATTCCTACATGCGCAGACTCAGGATGTAGTGGTGGAGCAGCTGACTGAACCCTAAACCAAGTTGCATCAACTGGAAAAAAAACAAAACAAAACCCAACCCCAAACGTTACAAGAAATTCCTTTCTTAAAAGTAGATGCAAGTTGTTTGTAAGCAATCAGTAAAAAGAAGAGGACAAAGGGTTATTGAAACTTGAAATGCTTTTTGTGTATAGGTCCTTTATATTTCAGTGCATCAGTTTAAAGCTACTAGAAGTAATCTGGAGCGGCTCTTTTGCTGCTGTGAGCACGGAAATTGTCTGTTTACCAGGTTTCTGTGTTTCACAGTTCTTGTATCTAGGCATTGAATCCTGCATGCATTGTGATTATTTTTTAGCAGGGTTTTGCAAAGAGAACGCAGAGGTAGTTGTCAGAAGTTTTTCTTTTATTCTCTACTGATCCCAAAAGCTGGAGTTAATTGTTTTAGTTAGCCAGAAAAATTGAGCTAGAACTATTGATTGTGCTTGGCTCGTACTTTGAGGTGATGATTAGATAGCCATCTGGGAAAGGGCAGCTGGTGAGCTTTCTGTTGCTGCCTGCATTGCACAGTATTCCTTATCTGCAAGGAAGGTGGAGTACCGAGAAAATGCAGAGTGTGTATGTATTTAAGTGGTGGCCATGCTGAGATATTTCGTATGCATTTATTTTGAATTATGTATGGATCTCTGGGATTACCAATGTTACTGTGTTTGTTTTGTAGATACTGTACAGCCAGTTTGTCTGCCTAATCCAGGAATGATGTTCCAGCCTAATCAGCAGTGCTGGATATCTGGATGGGGAGCAGAGCAACAAGGAGGTAATGGGTGGCTCTGGAATATTTTCATCTTCTACATAAACCCATCATCTTCAATCTACAAATAACTGCTGCATGATCCGATCAGGCAGATTTGGACAGATCTGTTGATGCGCTCTTTTTTCACTCATTTTGTAGCCCCTAGTATTTACACAGGGCATTCTGTCTCAAAGAAAGTTGTGATGTGTTGCATTCAGCAGACTTCAAAGGAGCCTTAAATCAGTACTGGGGACCAGAAATATTCACACAAGAAACAATTCTGTGCCTCTGCTAGCAAGGCCACCTTTCCCATAGCAGAGTTAACTGTATGCCAAACCAGGCCTCTGTGGACATGGGAAAGGGCAGGGGTCTGTTCTTTCCATCACCTCAGCTGAAATAGTGTGGTGTAAGAAAATTCGTAAGAGTTGAAAAGGAAAGGAAGAAAGGTTTCTTTCAGTATGAGAAGGTACTGGGCAGGGAAGGTGTTGTTGGGCAAGCTGCACCCTGAATATGCACCCTGAATATGGAGATAGATGTCAGGTTGTGCTGGACCAAGAATGTGTGGGGTGGTCCTCTTCACCTCTTGCAGTCTTTGTATGCTTTTAAAAGGCCTGTAGACAACACAGTTGATTTGGGGCTGGAGTAGGCAGGTAGGTACTACTTTGTCTTGCTTTACAGTATACTGAATGCAAAGCAGGGTAACTGATCTCTTGGAAGGGAGTTTTAATGTCACAGCTGTCTCTGTGTGATGGTCCCTACACCTTAAGTGTATATCCTGATGTTTCTAGTAAGTTTATTTCATCTTAAACAATGCGAGCTGCTGGGATTTGTAACAGTAATGCAATATGGTGCTTGTTATAATTTTGTCTTTGTATGTGTGTTTTTGTGCCTGTTTCAATTTTAGGTAAAACATCAAATAACTTGAATTTTGTTACGGTGCCCTTAATAGAACGTTCTAGGTGTAATTCTATCTATATCTATAATGGCATGATTTTGCCTACAATGATCTGTGCTGGATATCTAGGAGGAGGATTTGATTCCTGTCAGGTAATTATTCCTAATTAACACCTAATAATGATCTGATTATTTTTGTGTGGTAAGCTTTTAAAATAACCTATTAATTACAAACAGAACCTAAAAAAATATTTTAAAAACCTCACAAAATTAACATCTTGTTTGGGCTTCTAGTTCCTTTTTGTGGTGCTTCTCTTTAAAAGGCAGAGCTTTTGTTTCATCTTCCCAATGGCTGCCAGTGCCAAATTCTCGCTAAATACCCAAAGAGGGTGAGGCAGTCCTTTTTAATGCTTCAAGGATATTTTGTTATCTGGTACTTGAAAGTGAATGAATGCTCTTCATAATCATGGACATACCCTTGCATTGTGCTTGTGAACAAGGTCAACAATGTCCATCTCATTTAGTACTTTGGACAAACAACCTTCATCCTGATTGCAAACTGTCATAATTTAATACTGTTTGCCATCACGTGTTGGTTTAATGACTGCTTTCAAATGGTGGTTATCTTTTTGAAACTTAACTCATATTCCTGAAGTGAAATGGATTGCATCTTTCCTGGTGGCCAGGTCACTAATAATATGCTTGTGTTTTGTGCAGGGTGACAGTGGAGGTCCACTAGTAACTTACAAAAACTCTGTGTGGTGGCTGGTTGGAGATACCAGCTGGGGAACTGGCTGTGCTAGTCCCAATAGACCTGGAGTGTATGGGAACATGACTGTGTTTACAGATTGGATTTATAAAAATATGCAGGTAAAATATTTGAGTGTTTTTAATAATTTGATATGTCCCAACTCCTGAAACTTGATTTTATTTATAAAAATAAATAAATATGATTTGTCTGCTAATAAAGCTATTCTGTTGAGAAGCATCCAAGTAATTGATAAGACAATCTGTCAGCAGAACTTGAACCTTTGTTGTTTTGTTTGTTTTTTAACAGGCAAACAGATGATAATGCTGTCTGTTCTTCTTGATGATTGATGTTTCCGAGAACAAATGAAGCCATGGATGCCTGGGATATTTATTCACTTTGCAAATTATTTTTTTGCCTCTTTGACTTTTCTTTTCAAAAATAACATGAAAGATTGCACACTCGGTTCTGTGCTGGCTACAGTGACTGATCTTAATCAGTGAAGGATTATCACAATGAGCACCTTTCTTCTTGTTCTGGTGCCTGGCAGAAAGTCATTCTGTCAACTGCTTGCTGGAATGTCTCTCTTTAGTCGAGTAACTTTCACTTCATAATCAGGCACAGGCTTATAATGGCAATTTTAATCACAATTTAATTTAAGATTTTCGTAGCAGGATGCTGAGACAATTGGTTTAGTCGTGTTTTAAATGAAATGTTAAGTAATGTGAACATTGAATCTCTGCGCTGCTGGTTGGCAATTTAAAAGGAAATTAATGTTTTTTGGTGTATATGAAGGGAAGTTTTCGTGCACTACAGTAGAGGAATCGGAAAAAAAAAAACAAACCCAAATGACTGTATATTCAGGTAGTTAAAAATCCTCAGGATCTCAATACAGCGGTCATTAAAGTCAGATTGTTTGAAGTGACACCAGTCTGACTGTCCCAGTAATTAAAAGTGCTGTTCTGCCTTAAGCTGCTCTGAACCCAGAAAGAGGAAGACCTGCCATCACTCTCGATATAGCCTGTGGAGAGGGATGGATGCTCCGGAGCTGTAGCAGGAAGCGATGAGTTTCATGTCCTGATGGCGAGGTCTTTGGCTGTGCACATCGAGGCTGACTCTTAAACTCTCCCTGCTGTGGAAGACAAAGGGCAACCTTTTCCAGTAAGGCTGTGTTGCAAGCAATGGACCTCTGATTGAAGACACGTGTATGGAGGCTGGATGTTTTATATGAAGAAATACAAATCTGCGTTTCTGCATAACCAGATGAACTACCTCATTTATTAAATTTGGCTTTTAATTCCTTAGAGGTCTCCTTTATGTATCTGCATGTATGTTTTTAGAAAAAAATGTAATTAATACCGGAGTGCCACCTCAACTAGAATTTTGAAAATAATTTATAATCATCTTGCAGAGGATCAAAAAGCCATACCAAGTCACTTTTGTTAAGAAGGATAAATCTTTTGAATGACTCTATTAGTCTTTTTTTTCTCTTTTGGTACAGAAATGCAATCTTCATGCAAACACTTCACCAAATAAAGAAATTTTTTTTTTTTTACAAGTATTTTTCCTTGGTAGTTGTTTATATCTGCTTGCTGGAATTTTTTTGGAAGCAGTGGCTGGATTCAATGTCAGAAGTGTTTTGAGAATCTGATTAGAAAAAAGAAACCAAACCACAACAACAAAAAGCCCAAAAGAAAAACAACACAGGAGGGTGATCCAAGAGATCATTTTAATTCTAATATTTCAGGTCCATGAATAAACCCTGGAAAAGAGAGCTGGAAAATCTTGGATGTCTTAAGTGGCTGGATCTGATGAAATCACTCTGAGTGGTGAAATTAAATTAAATAGGGAATCAGCCTAAAGGCAGTGCCTTGAGAGAGTCACACCCTAGTTTGTTATTCAATCTCACACTGCCTGAAGCAATGTGACTTGCCTCTTTCGTGTGAGACAGGTTGTTTTCAATAGCACATTAGCATCAAATGCACCTTGGAGGATACCAGGAAGTAGCCAACAAGTTTAGAGTACTTTCAAAATAGAAATCAAATAAATTGTTTCAGTATCAGGCTTTTATATGGCTACTGACCTGAAGCACTGCAAGCCAATAGCAGCAAAACCGTATACTGAAATTTGGCAATCTGGCTGTAGTTCAGGGTTAAGAAGGCTGTATGCTGTACTGGGGTAAACACTGTGCCACGGAAGTCTGTCATCTGCTGCTGCAGTTTCATGTCAGAGATTCAAATACCTATCGTTTCTAGACTGAAAAGGTTTTCTTGTATCTTAGAAATTACTACGTGGCACACTGACACAAGCGCTTTTTTGTTTGGTTGGTTTGGTTTTTTTAGTTGAATGCAGATGTTACTTTTGCTGCACAAAGTATGGCTTTGCCCATTAAAACAAATCCTTCATATGTCATGAATACAACATCACAGTATTGTATTTTACACTGGCTTCCATGGAATGAAAGGGCTTTTGGAAAGGTTCTCATTACTCTGGGGAGGGGAAGGAGAAAGGCAGCAAGCCACATGCTGAGACACACTTCTAATGTTTAACATCCTGGGTGGTTTAATCCCTTTTGGTCATCCAAATCTTGCCATCTCCTGAATGGCCCATCAGTCCCAAAATTTCAGGTGATGCTCCAGGCATCCAAAAGAAAGAGCCTACAAATCAGAGAAATGAAAAAGGAGATGCTGATGCCATCCTGGGGATGTACTGATTAGATGAAGTTAACTTTCTTTTTCCTCTAGGCTGAAATTGTTTCATGCCCGCAGTCTGCACCCTCTCTACCTACTGGGCTGACTTAAACAGTGGCAATACCTTGCAGAGTCATCTTTCAGGCAGCAGCAGGAAAGACAACCACCACAGCAAAGCGAAAACACAAAGGGAAGTAGGAGATTGCTAGGGTTGGGCAGGAAACTTCAACAAGGAAAGCTGGTTAGATCATTTGATTTCTACAGTTTGTGAGTTCTACAGCTCAAGCCCTCATCCTCATTTAAAAAAAAAAACCAAAACCAAACCAAACCCCCCAAATACCACAATAAAACACAACCCTCAGATCTCTAGCTTTTTAATAATTATTTCAATGATTATACAGAGTTCATAAAGCAAATGTGTAAAACTAGGATAACATTTATTGAACTGCACCTACCCCAGTGAGTAAAATGAGTGTTAAAGGTCTGTGCTGGCATTACATTTTTAGGGGATTTTACAAAGCTCTTTAATAATGCTAGAAAACAGAAGTAGAACAATACTTCTGAAAAATGAAGCAATCTATGGTGAGGTGAAGTCTCTTAGGTACTGGCAGGCTTTGGTGAGACGACTGACTCGTTGACTGAGGTGGTTTCTATGTTTAGCAGCTTCACTGTCCTCCTGAAGGAGATAGTTTAACTTGTCTTTTTCTTGCAAAAGATGTAACATTGTGGTCTGTAAGTTCTCCCCGAAGTCATGAAGGGCAGAACTCAGGATGATCAGAGGTATCTGATTGGAGAGGCGTTTACTTGCTCCCTGCAAGAAGGGGGAAAAAAGGCAGAAGACTTGTTTCCCATAAAGAATTAAAGGAAGAGGCTATAGGTAATCTGGTAAGAAGTGACAGCACATTTTTAAAGTGTTGTATTGAGTTACTGTTCAAAAAGTGAGTACTTCTAGGAACTAAATATTTGCTATTAGTCTCTTTTGTGCCTAAAGATCTAAAAATTAAGAGTTATGAGAATGTCAGCTGTTTTGGTTTTTTTCCTCCCTTGGCAAACTAAACTTAAGGCAGGATGCTCCCTGCTTAGCTCTGCCAACTGTCATTGGTAAGACTTATATCCCAAAAGTTGTAAATTGCTGTATTTAGATGGTATTTCTGATGTAGTTGTCCTTTTAAAGTGTAAGACAGCTTTGGAGTAAGCTCTAGACTTAAGGGAAAATGTCTTCAGCAATAATGAGACCAGGCTGTGCCTATGTTACATCTATTGATATCTCAATAAGATAATTTTCTGCTTAACCTGACAAACTGTCTGGTCTAGTTATTTATGCAAATTGAAACAGATTGACTTAGAAGAAGTTTTGGGCCCTTTCCCCAGAACATCCACAGGACTTGAAGGCTTATCTGGTGCTCTTGGCTGACGGGAGGTTAAGAACTACTTCAATACTGGGATTGAGCTACCTCCAGCCCTCCTGGCGCCACGTCAGTTCTTATGCCTGAATGACTGGCTACAATTGAGAGACGTGCTGTCTTTCTTTCTTTTTATGGCACCTGACTTGAAAATGGCACTGGGAAAACCAGGTAGAGGCAAATTTGATTTGTAGGTCCTGTAGGGTTTTGGCAGCCTGTTCCCAGAGAAGTCTAAGGTGTTTCTGGCTTTAGATACCTGTGGAGCTCAGTGGCTGCAAATTGTTTGTGTATAAGGATGGAGTTTAGTTCAAGCTGAAAAATACCTTAAGACTAGATGTTTAGTTTTCCCTTCTAGTTTGGAGAGATCTAGTCAATAGCAAGCAATTAGGATGAGTCAGGTAAAGCACTTAGTGAGGCTACCTATTCTCAAGGAGCCTAGGTGCTTTAAATATGGGTGTTTTTCAGGAGCCAAATTCTACTCAGAATCTTGACAGTCCTGTCATATGTGACACAGATTCATATATGTCAAAAGGCCCTGGGCACTTAAGATCTTCCATCTCATTCAAAGTGTATTTGGCCCTGCATGAGTTTGATGGAGATTTGATGCCCTGGCATCTGTTATTGTTGAAAATGGTGCTTAGGGCATTTACAAAAACATAACTAACACCTAAGACACTTGTGTTATAACAGAGAGTATAGCAAGGCAGGAGGGAAGAGCTTATGACGTTCTGCCTTTGTCTCGTTTTCTGAAAGCCAATGGTTTTCTCTCCATCAGCCTGAGCAGTCTGGACATTTAATTGCAGAATTTTGTCAAGACCTTGTTATTGAAATGCAAGGTGAGCTGCTACCTACATTACTGCATTGTTAATATTGAACTTTTTTCTTTCTGAGGGAGTTTTATGAAACAAAGATCAAAAGCAAATCCTGTTTCTCTGTGTTCTCTTTGCTGTCTTTCTTTAACATGATTTTTTGTTAAAACATCCCATTTGTCTTCAGAGACTTAACTTCTGTGGGCCTATCTGCAATACAGCACATGCACTGATCTCTACAGCTATCTAAATCCATTTTAACCACATTTTATTTATCCTGCTGCATTAGTTCGGGATCTGACTGCAAGCCACTGACACCACTTTCTGCTGGCAGCAGGAATATGTAGACAGGCTTGAGGCTGACCTGAGCTCTCAGATGATGTGCCAAACACCAAAGTAATGTACCTAATGTTGTTAAGGTTGTGGAAGCTAGTGTTATTCGAAAACTGTGAGATGAACTTGCAGTGAATTAAGCAATCCTAGGACTGTTGTTTCCTCTGCTGGTGGCTTGCCATAAGCTGAGTATCAGTGACTTCTAATTACAGGGCCAAGGGCTCTTCCCCATCCTGTCCTCCCCTCCATGCTGGTAAGTGACTGTCCTTCCCCCCTGCCTCCCCTGAACACTTTTGCCCATAGGAAAGCCAGCAAGAGCACGTTGTGCTGGCTTGGGGCTGTGTAGGCAGCAGGGAGTCATCCCCTTCTCTGTGAAAGGCAGGAGGAGGATGAGGAAGAGGACCCACTTGCCAATGGCGTATTCTCTGAGCGAGGGGCAGTGCTGCAGGGAACCATGCTCCTCTGGGGGGTAGCTAACAAGTGGTTTAGGAGCCAGCTGTCATTTTAACAACCCACAGGCTTTTCTAATCAACATATCCTACGGTTTGCAACTACTCCCCAGTGACTGGGCTAGCACATCCTGTCAGAACAGCTTTGTCCTGGCACTTCCATCACTGGCCAGAAGCTCCAATTAGCTCATACAGAAGCTGTGTATGTACTTGGATGAGAGAGTTACACTCTCTGCCTACTCTTCCCTTCATAATAACAGTACTGCATGAAAGACTCATATTGACTAAAGTGAGATCTGTGGAAGGGGTACACACTATAGCATTCAGGGTGTAGAAGAACTGCTGCATCGTAATGTGTAAACTCACACTGATATAGGCCGTCGTGCGAGAAATCATTTCCTGGACAATGGAGGGCTCTTGATTCAAAACAGGTCCAAAGTACAGCTCTTTCACATTGCCAACTTTGGTGGTGGTTTCTGTTTTAGGAGTGTTTAAATCCTGAAGATAAAGGTCATCCTGGCAGTATACAATTCTCTCCATTTTAAATTGGGTCCGGATCTGTCTTTCAGCTTCCACTTCTTGGTGCTGTCTGATGTCTTCAATTCTGACCTAGGAAAGAAACAAACAAGTTCTCAGACATTTGCTTCCTTTGTGAAGGTGCTGGTGTTCAGCAGCTCCCCAGGGAATGGCAAGGTGGGCATAGTGTTCACCAGTCCTTGCTGCAGCCCTGTGTAATCCCAGACTGGCTCTTAGGAACAGAGAGTAATGCTTTAGATTTTGGTTCCTCTGTCGTGAAAGAGCAGGAAAATGTGTCAGGTTTGTTCCCTCTTTAAACATTAGTGGGAACAGCCAAAACCTGGTGCTTCAACCTCAAAGGAAAATAAAAGGTTGTTGGGAACAAGCAGCAATGTCCAGCCATGAGTTCAACTTGCAGCCTGTCCTTGTTTTTTTGCATACATTTTGTTTGCATCTCTCTCTTGCAAAAGGCAGTGACAGCAGACACTGATGGAAACTCCATTGCCCCTCCTGCCCTTCTTAAAAGCTGCAGTCTCCTCTCTGTTGACAGCAAATCAATCCTGCCTAACCCCTCACTGTCTGGTGCTTTTTTTGCTGTAAACTGACACTTTCTGACCTTTTTGATACTGCTACCTAAAAGTCTGGATGGGCAGCAAAACTCCCCTTAGTTATCCTCAAATTCTTTCAAAACTCTTTCCTAGTATCCCTAAGAAAGCACTCCAGCTTTTTGCTCTTCTTCAGTGTCTACCAGAACTTCCTTTTCATTCCTTTCACTGTATTATATCTAAAGATGCTCCATGAACACCTCTGTGTTTGGTTGAAATAGATTATTTGCTTGAAATAGATTATTTGCTTGCTGTCTGGTTGGACTGGGACGTCAGTAGGCTTTGACCATGGAAGTCAAATAGCAAACCACCTATTTCACTTACATTTGCCTTTCAGTTTCATTTTTAAGCAGTACCTTATGAGTGGACTCTGTTTCCTGGTTGTCCAGCATTGCTTATCATCTGTTCCTCAAAGCTCTTCCTGAGAAAAGGCTTTCAATGACATCCATATCATTTAAGTCCACCCCAAAACATGCAATCTCCCAAACTGTTAACAATCATCTTATAACTCTCTCATAGTTGAATGATTTATGTCTTGCCTGCTGCTTCTCCCTTTTATCAAAGATGAGATTCCTGCACTAACACCCTAGCTTGCCTTTCAGGGAGGGAAAACCACTTTTTAGTGGTCTGAGTCTGCCTACATGCTTATAAATCATTGCAGGACTGAAATTCAAAATTGGTTATAAACTTTTCAAGGCAGCCATACCAGGTTTGGGTTTGGTTTTTTTTGCATTGAGTTATATGCATCAGGAATGTGACCAGAATGAATGAAGAATGTATGTTTTAGATCTTCTCAAAGTTGTACCAAAAGGCAAAATACACTTTCATTAATGCCATTATAAACTTACTATAATTTTCAAGCTCTTCCTTGTTTTATAAAAAACACAGGTGTGCAAGAAATTCTACACTTGCATAAGGGTAATGCAATGGGATAGGTACTGTAAGCATGGATGTATGTACAAATGCCATTCTGTCTTGCTCTGGTCTTATCTCAGGTTATAGGTAGTGTCTCACCTTAATAGCTCTGCTTAAATTGTGAAAATTAGAAAAATGCCTTTTAGAGAGTTCCATAAATTTCTCTTCTACCAGTCCTAAGGGAAGAACAGAGAGACAAGAAAGTCAGGTAAGCAAGTGAGCTTTTTAAGCTATCATTAGTATGACGTTTGGGAAGACTACTCGTTTTCTGTATTCATTCAGAAATAGCTGTGCAGCTGTATGGATGCACTATGCATTTACAACCAATACAGTTAGGAATTTAGATTTCTAAGCCCAAGAATGTGATCCATTAAAGACCTCCTGTAACCACTTTACACCTGAGAGATTGAGTATTACTGCAATTTCTTTGATACAGCAATTTCTGTGCTTACAGTTGTGTCTAACCAGATGTGCCATCTCTTGGCCATGTAAACACAACTGCATCTCACCCCCAAATGGCCTTCCCAGGAAGAGGGGCCAGTGTTTAAAGTACAGAGCACTGAGTCTGGCACAGATGCTGCAGCTGCCTTCTAAGGCAAACACAGGAGAGAGGATCATGACCTACCTTTTCACTGTGTGCTTTCTACTGGTTGAACTATGTACCCTTTCCCCTTGCCCTCCAGTCACTGTATAATACAATGTCATGCAAAGAATTGTCAAAGAAGCTGAGTTCCCAGGTCAGGTTTGTGGATACCACTCCCTGGGGCTGCGAATACCAAACTGCTTGGCTGGCACCTGGTATCGACCACCAGCCAGTGGGAAAAATATTAACAAATGCTAGCGATAACATGTAGATATTAGAGGCTCTAGAGAAGAAGCAAGCACCCAGGTTGAACTAGGTTCACTTCCCCACTCTGAAGTATCCTGGCTGGAGCTCTTGCTCTAGCAGTTAGAACATCAGCTTATCCTGGAAAAAAAAATCTGTCAGGCTCACCAGTGTCTCCCACTCAACAGCCTCATGTGACCTCCGAGACATACCCATCACTTTGTTCAGTATTTCAATGGCTGGCTCCTCGAGTTGTGTGATTTGATCTTTTATAATGTCCTCAAATGTCCTGTAACTGGAAAAGGCTGGGAGCTCCCGTCCACGATACTGGTCTTCATATTTCCACACTTTACTGGGTACATTTTTTTTAACTGTAATATTAAAATAACACTGCTTTACTACTAAATCACCCAAATTATAAATTTCAGATTTAAGAGGGAAGTCTATTTATCTTCTTTGAAATGCTCTTGAAAAGAACAACTACTGAGATCTTTCAAGCAATACTGTTATAATTGAACTGAGCTAACAGACAATACCACTCAGTGAATGAGCCATCTCATACACTGGATCAAGTGTCTAACTGACAGAAAGCAATCCAGAAATTACGATGAGGCTCAAAAATACTGGTTCTTGGAATTGCTACCCTCACAGAAGTGACCACTACCAGTCACTTCTGAGTTTAAAAAAACCCAGAACAAACCAAAACCCCAAACTCACTAACAGTCTCATTCCAAGGAATCTACTATTGACTAGCTATTTTTATTTAAGTTATCACAGCCATTATTTCTTTATTGATATTATATGAATTTGTCATCTCAAATGATATATATCCCACTGATTTAGTTCACATACTCAGGTAAAGATATTTCTAAGGGTTTTGATAGTACAAAGCTGTAACGTGGCCACAAGAACATTTACCAGCTTTGTACAGAAAGTTTAAGGCTTCAAATATCCAAAGTAGCTGTTATTTTTAATACTCTCATTCAGCACAAGGAAGCTGAAGTTAAACAGAGTCATCTGGCATGCTTGACAATTTAACATTGTTAGGTACCTTCAGAAATCCTACCTGTGGCTGATAAGAATGCTCTTAGTTGAGGAAGTGTTCACTACAGCTACCTCTAGTTTCCAAGCCATGTAAGTGAACTCCGCTGCACATGTAAATCCTTCACATAAGCATGTACAATGATCGTATTGTGAAGTTAGATGTACTAGTTTAAATCAGTGGGCATGACCTGAAAGTGCCCAGAGAATTCCGCACCGTGTCTCAGCTGCCACATGATGCCTTGTGTATCTTCTGCAACTCAGTGCTAGTGCTTTCTGACGGTTTTATGTCTATTTCTTTGTGCCTCATTGTTTTGCTCTTTTATTCCACTCCATAAAATCATGTTGATCGGTTTGGTACTTCATGGATGGGACGTAAGAGACATTGACATACATGAATGTCTGTCTGTCTGTCTCTCTTCACATATATGCACATATTTTACTCAGAATTGCTTTCTCCACACCTTAAGCTAAAGTAGAACAAAAAAAAGACCAATATCCCAAAACATTCCTAAAAATAATAGCAACAACAGTAATAGAATTATAATAAATTTATTAAATGGTTTGAATGCATTAGTATTATTATCATCATCATCATTACTGATTAGTGTTGGTGTTTGTTTTGTTGCTGTTATTTAGAAGAATAGTTCAGAGAATCACCAAACAATTCTGTGCAAGGGTCTGCAGTCCTGTATTTACTGCTTTGCTAGGAGAACAGAGACACCCACTGATCTCTTCCATAATGACATTTTTTAATGCAAGCTGGGTCTTTCTTCCCAAGGAACAAAGCATAACTTGCCAAACACTACAAGAGATGAATACTCCTATCTTTTTGTTTTTCACCTTCTTGAGAACAACCTGTTTATGATGATGTGCCTTGATTTAAAAGCAAGGGCATGGAATTTCAGGTTAGCTGCAAGTGATGCTTACCATTTGTAGCACACTCTAGGAGGAGCACTGCCCATGTTTGAAACTCTTTACGGATTTTTGCAAACAGTCTGACTTCATTTCCAAACAACGATTCTTCTCCACGTATTGTCTGAGAGATGTCTTGATTAAATAGTTTGATCAACTGTAATGAATTAAAGAACAAGCAAGCGATATAGTAATGTTTCATTTCTTCAGAGTGACTTTCATGTTAAGTAAATCTGCAGACATTTGATGTTAAAGCAGGGACATGGATCACTGAAAACATCCTTTCATAGATGTTTCACAGAATGTCCTTTGGGTTGTGGGGTTTTGGTTTGTTTGGGTTTTTTGCGTGGGTTTTTCTGTGTGTGCGTGTTTTTTGTTTTGTTTTGTTAGTTTGTTTTTGTGGTTTGCTTTGTGGGTTTTGTTTGCTTGTTTGTTTTGGTTCTTTTGTTTTGTTTTGTTTTGTTTGTTTTTTCTAAAACTACCAGAGCTAGAGGAGGAATTTATGTTCTTTTCTTTGTTTGTTTGTTGTTTGTTTGTTGGGATTTTTTGGGGTTTTTTTTAGAACCATTTACTAAATTCTAATTGACCAGACTTGTATGAAGTCTTTGAAGGCTGATGAGCCTTCATAAGCACCTCTGCTGTCCTGCTGAAAGCTTACAGTGAGGTGGTAGCTACTCAAGACAAGACACTTAGATTTGAAATTTGTATTTTGATATTGGGAATGTGTTTGATCTTATGCATGCTATAAACAGTGGAAACCCTCCAAAATGTCAGTCAGGCAGGAGTGTAAGTTTTCCTTCTCTGAGCTGCTTGATTTTGACCAATCAACTGTGTTATTTGTTCTCTTGTCACATAATCACAGGAAAAATATGCTAGAAGGGTCCATGAGCTCCTGTGATCCATTATTTTCACAGGTGTGATGTATTCCTGCCAGAGGTTTGTCTGTGTTACTCTCAAAGCACTTCAGTGACAGATACCACAGAATGGTAAGGGTTGGAAGGGACCTCTAGGGATCATCTAGTTCACCCTTCCCACCAAAGCAGGCTTGCCTAGAGCACATTTCACAGGAATGCATCCAGGTGGGTTTTGAATATCTCCAGAGAAGAAGATATTTTGAATATCTACAGAGCCTGTTCCAGTGTTCTGTCACCCTCACAGTAAAGAAGTTTTTTCTCATATTTTGATGGAACCTCCTGTGTTCTAGCTTGTGGAACCCCAAGATTCCCGATGGTCCATGCCAAACTTTAGATGGTTTGTTTTCCTCCCACATTTACTTCTTCACTCTGCTCCATGACCAAACCAATCTGATACTTACATCTGTGAGGTAAAACAGCTTTTCGGATTCTGTGCTGGGTGTGCCTCTTCTATACTTTTGTAGATCCTGTAATGTTCTTTGGAGGACCTCACGTACTTGGCTCTCTAGTGTTGGCAAAGTTTTCTGGGGGGTAAACAGTAATGCAGGACATTTAGGTAGGATGAACATGTCCAGTTTTGGAAGGAAAACAAAATTTGTTGAAGTGACAGCTTTGTATGGCACCTCTGTTACTTACAATAATATGTCTCACAAGCTCATTTGTGAGCTTCTCTGCCAGGCAAGGGATAGTAGCCTTTCCTTCTTCCATAAGAATGCTTCAAAAAAGAGGAAAAGGTGGTTTTGGATAAAAGGGGAAGGACATAGCACTGATACTCTGCTTTCACTCATTCTACTATACAAATTGAGTAAAGAAAGGGCCCTCTGGGGAGTGCTAGTACAGATGCAGCAGCAGCCCAGGGCTCTCTGGGCACCATGGCTCTTACTGCAAGAGTGGTTTGACAGTTACTGCTACTGGCTAAGCAAAGGGAAAAAGAGAAGACTCTGAAAATAGTAAATTCTATACAAAGTACAGCAGATTCACGTGCTGATGTATTATTTCTGCATGTGTGAAGTACACTGATTCAAATCCCTTTTCATCTGCCATCCTCTATATTATGATTTGCTGCTGACTCATCTTCCAGGGAAATCTTTGCCCTCAGCACAGGCAGTATCCTTTCTCATACTGAGTTTCACTGTGTTTTCCAGTGAACAGAGATACTTCAGTGCTTGACTTGGAGTGCTTAGATGGTCAACTTGAGTTCTTTGTGACTGTTTTGATCTTTTGAAGTTCACTGCACTTCCCCCAGAGCTCAGCAGAGATATGTATTGAACTTGCATCCACAATGCATTTTAAAAGGTTATTTGACATGTAAAATTCTTCTGGCTTCCTGGAACACAGCACTACTTGAGCAATGAGAAATATAGAATATAATTAATACCTCTTTGTAACCCTAATTTAAACCTCAGCTAGTCAACAGGAAGCTTTCAAGTGACTTTAATACATTTTTGATTTGTTTTGGGTTTTTTCTGTGAGAAGTACCTGAAATGCTTGTGAGTCTCAAAGAATGTTCTCTCCTGCTGGATTGCATCAGCCAAGGCCAGTTTGTTGTGGATGTCCTGCTGCCCACGACACTTCACAATCATGTAGCCTTTTTTAAGGGGGATGACCAGATTTTGTATTATTTTAATGATAGACTCTTCAGTTCCTCTGTCCACAAGGTCGGGTTTCGTGAGGATCCCTGTGAAGTTACCCAAAGAGAAAGTTAATCAAGCACAGAAGTTAAAGGTGGGAAAGGTGCAGTAGGACACCATACCATCAGAGAAAAATATCACTGTACCATGTTTTATAAAGCAAATTCTCTTCATTTTGTTTTCTCTCTCCTACAAAGCCCTCAGCTCCTGGCCTTTGCCCTGTAAAACTTTCTTTACAGTTGGCCTCCTACAACACCTTTTGCCTTGCAAACCTTTTCTAACAAGCAGCACAGCTTTCCTGACATTAACTCTGAGATGTTAAATTTCCAATTATACATAACATGAATGCCAGCGAGACTCAGTATTGAGGGATTCGTAGAGCTACTGGATCATCTTGAGCTTTGTAGGTAGTTTATTTAGGCTGTTTTATTTTTCCTTCTTCTAGTAGCTAATTTTATAGATCTGGTGTGGAACACAGAACATTAGATATTCATGGAAAAAAAAAGATTTTCACTTCTCTTCAGCTTGTAGCTTGCAAATTACCTCACCTAGCGTCCTTTCTCCACTGGGATCCACCTCTTGAGCCATTTTCAGTGCTTCTGTTGTTGCAATATCCACATTACATGGCACCACTACCAAATTGAGCGTCTCTTTGCAGCCAATAATTTTTTTAAGCAGCGTTTTGATCTGCAATGCAATACAGCAGTAAAGAAGTTCATTGAAATCAGATGCTTGCATGTAGGTAGCGACCATTTCTAGCAATATGAGCCACTATCTGATGATATTAAATGTCACATGTACTGAGGATAGTATTATGTGCTAAAGGATAGTATGCAAATGGGTAAGCAGAAGAATGCAGCCTCTTTTCCTGTGTCAAGATTAATCCAAACGTCTAGCAAGAATGAGACCAGACTGTTGTTATGCCTGTCCTGAAGGCTATGTAAAGTTCAACCTCTCATGAATATAATCTTTCATTATGGAAATATTAAAGGTATTTCATAAATAAGCACAGTAAGGAAGACAAGTTTTGATGTCTAGGTATACAATTATGGAAAGAAAGCTAGCTAGATTATGCTGTTAAATCTCAAATTCGTATCTCTGAAAGGAGAGCAAATGTCTTTGGCTTATATTTCAGCGGAGTATTTGTGAAAAAAAAGCAAACCAAGGTGCAGGTGATATCTAGTTGGCATTGTTTTTATGTTTCAATGCCAAAGAGTTTCTCATAGTTTGTATTGTATTGCAAAGGACTCTATTGTGCTTATACTGAAGTAAGTTAACTCTTTTTTTCTGAGTTTTGGTAAAGATGCCTCTACTTTCCATCCATCCCAATTTCTGACATACTACAATGATATAGCATCCATCTCTGCAACATGTAGGAAGCTAAGGATGACAAAAATGTGTGGATCATGTCACACCCACTGCTTCCTTCTGAATACAATAGGAATATTGTGAAATGAAATTGTTCTTCTCCCATAGAGTAAAGTCCAGACAATCCGATCTTGTTTCATTTTTGTTGGCTTGTCTAGTTTAGTTTGGGTTACTCTTATTTCAAGTTCCTATTTAAAGGTATTTAGGATAAAAAATACACCTAGGTCTTGCATGCCACCCTCACAGCTGGCCTTGTCCAACTGGAGTTTTATTTGCATTCCCCAGCATTTCTTCTAAAAGCAGCCAGAGATCCCTTCCACTTTAATGCATGTTCTATTTGTTTCAAAAAGGGTCTGCTAGGATCCCTTAAGGCGTGAGAAAAAACAGACTGGGTCTGATTCTGATGTGCTCTGGAAGTAAGGGATGACAGAGCTATGAACCTGTAAGAGGGCCAGTTTGCCACCTTGCTCCAGAAGAGCTTACAAGAACTTAGATCCATTCACTTTTGCCAAGTACATCCACAGAGCTGGTAAGAGACAACTCATTTTAGGATGTATCTATCTTCCAAACCATCATCTAGCCAAAGGATATGGGGGCAGCACTGTCTTCAGGGTCCATGTGGCCAGGTTATTCCATGCTGCCATGTGTAGGCTGTGTCAAGTCAACTGAGGTGGCTCCTTCACAGATAGTGAGGGCAGCTCCCTTCTGCATTACAAGGCAGACAGGAGATCCTGGATTTCACTGTTCCTATCAGCAATCCCTTGCCTGGAAAAATACGCTTGTTTGTACTTTACTGCTGGCTCAGAAGCCCATAATAACCTCAGTGTCCTACAGCAAAGGCTCGTATATGGGATAGGTTACAGAACTGACACTGTGCAGAGGTTAGCATATGAGACTGAGTTTTACCTGTTCCCCAATGTCTTTTGGCTGATCCCCCACAGCCACTCTGGCAATTCCAGGAAGATCAATTAGTGTCAGATCTGGGACATCTGGGGACCAAATTTCTAAGGAAATTAGCTCTCCACTAATGGCACCTCCAGTACCAGCCACAACATCCTGCGCTGCAAGGAGGAAAGAGCAAGGCAATAAATACAAGTTTCCAGCAATGCATCAAAGTAAAGCTGAACACGATGACTTTGAAAAGTAACTACTACCACTGAAGGCTCTTTTAGGCTTGGCTTTTTTTTTTCAGATCCAGCCATGCATGTAAATCCATTTATGCAAAAAACTAAGGAAATTATTATGCAATACATGAATATGTGGAGTCCTTTTGGAATGTGAACTATAATATTTTACGGAGCATATACTTAAGAACGCTCACATATGCAGACAAAATACATGTAAATAAACCACAATGAAAGTGATCAGTTAAAATATTGGTCAGTTGTAGAAATGCTTCCTCAACAAGAAGACACTTTGTAGGTATTAGTTAACCCTTGGCTACTTTGAAAGATAAATAGATGTTATTCTATATTTTTCACATTTTGATAGAGAGGTAGAGATCAAGTAATTTGTCCGAGATCTTGTAAGGCAATGATGCTTGAACTGTGAACATCACAGAGAAGCAAGGAAACCCCATAGTCATTCTCATGAGAGATTTTCAGCTCTGTAATTAGCTTAATCAATTTGTACCAAATACCTTGTGAAGACAAGTGAAAGGATATATAGAAATATCCAAATAATATATAGAAAAGCTGACAAAAAAATTAGGACAAATAACAATCTTGCAGAGCTGTGTTAGTCAAAGAAAGAAGGGCAATCCACCTTTCACATTTAGGACAAGTGCTTACTGGTCTTTGGGTAAGAAAAAATGTTTCTTTACGCAGCATGAAATACCATAAAAAAAAAAAAAAAAAAAAAAAAAAAGCTGTGACATGGGAAGGGCAATGATTGAGGCTGTGGTTATACTAGCTGGTAGAAGCTCTATGTGCCCTTGAATCTGTCTTCTTGCATTTTCTCCAAAATCATAAGATTTCCAGCCAGACACCTCAAGCATTCTCTGAGCTTCTGAACTGATCACAGGAACCATTTAGGGCTTTACGTGTTTACAATTTGACAGGCAACCTCTCCAAACCAGGGAGACAGCATCCAGATGATAAAACAGCTTGAATTTTTAAGGAACATCATGGATCATCTTCACTACTGAAGTAGGGAGTATTATTATGCTACCCTACATTCTGCCCTGAACTCATCTCTTGGTGTAACTCATGGCTACAATCACTCTGTTAGCCTGGAAACTGCTGCTCAGCCTAGAAAAAGGGGAGGAAGGACTCAGATGATATTAAGCAAGCCAAATAAGAGGAGAATATGTTATAACTCACCTTGCCTTATTGCTTTCTCTACCTCAGAGGCATTCCGGAGCTCTGTGCTGGTGTTGTGGAAACAGATTGTCCCTTTCCATGCCTGGGCGGCAGGTATTCTTTTCAGTTTAAGTTCCAAGGGACACCGAGTAACGATACCTGCAGCAGTTCCAAAAGCAAAGGAAACTCTCTCAGGAGTTTTTAATGCATGATACACAGCCATGGACTGTGTGGCATACACAGGGTTGCCTAATACTTTGCACAGAGACACAGAAGTGTTCCAAGACACATTGCCTAAGGGCTCTTATTCAACTTCATGCTCAGAGTAGGACTGTTACTGGCGCTGCATGAGGTCAACCCACATCTTGTCTTGCAAACATCTAAAGACAGAGAATGGCACCTCTCTGGCTGATCCCCTTCAGTGATGAACCTGCATCCTATGAAAACATTTTCCTCAAGTCCAGCCTGAACGACTAGATGGCATTGTCAACTCTTACAGAACTTGCAGAACTAGTATGTGCAGAACACACACACACACACACACACAGATCTGCAAAGTGAATCTTCTTAATCTGAAAAGTCTTCCAACAATCTTCTCTGACTAAAATAACATCCAAAGTACAGGTTTACAAGTAGAGATCTTTTTTTTTTTTTTACCCAAAAAAAAAGGTATCTGTAAGAAAATCATGTTAAAAAAATCCAAACCAATCCCAAAAGCAAATTTTAAAACTAGTCTTCCATGTGAAACTGATACTCTGCTGCACTATTCTTTACTGAGAAATGCACAAAGCCAGCTGATGCTACCTTTCTGTCTGGTCACAGTTTGGGGGCAAGTAAGCTACATTATACTCTTCTTACTCCTGGTCTCTTGCCAACCTAGAATATGTGCTTTGTTGGAGCAACCCTGCAGGGCCCCACCTGCCTATCCATGTTGTTCTATTGGAAACCAGAGCTCAGAAGGCCCCTGGAGTCTACAATTTAGTTATAATCTCAGTCGTTGTTATTCAATCCTAAACAAAAAAGCAAAACCCCCAAAAAAACAACAACAAGAAAAAAACCCAAAAACCCCCAAAAATCCCTTTCACCTTATCAAAGTGAACTTCAGATGAAAAACCAAGAAGGTCAATTCTTACCGTTGCCCCTAGGAAGAGCAATACCAGACAGGGCTTCAAGTACAGAGCTTTTCCCAGAGCTCTGGTCTCCAATCACTGCAATTGCGGGTAAAGCCAGGTCTTTATCTATTCCAAGAGCTCTTAGGCTATCGATAAGATCAATGCAGGGTCGGATCTTTTCCTCATATTGGTTGTACAACGTATGTTCTGCTGCCTGCTAAAGGTAAACTGCAATGAATTTTCCATAATTTAAAAATAAGTTGTTTCTACAAAAAAACCCCAACACAAACAAAAACAAAAACAAAGCCAACTGAACAAAAAACATAAAGAAAATCCCCAAACCCAACCCAACCAAACGAAAAAACCCAACCCAGACAAAAACATCAAACAAAACCAAACAACTTTCAGGCATCTTTTCCGGCTCATCATTCTTTAGTAAACCTTATATACTGGCATCAAGCTCTATTTCATATCTATCCTTGTTTGAGTGAGAACAGAACTAATTCTGTCCAGTGATTCTCCTTTTCAGCTCAGTTTCTGCTGCACTTTCTGAAGTTAGAAACGTGTTTTCACAGGTAGTGTCTGCTTCTAGCAGTTATAATGCTCAACGTTAGTACCAAGTTTTGTTACCAAGTTAGTACCAAGTTCGTACTATTAGTACGAGTTAGTACCAAGGATTGGTGTGCAGACCAAGGCAACTGCCGGATCTTGTGTACCATGTTGGGGAGTGCAGAAAGTAAAAGGCTGCACCTGCAGGGAGGAGCGGACAGGACAGGTGACCCCAAACTGACCAACAAGGGATTCCAGCCCATATATGTCATATTTGGTATAAAGCTGAGGGATCACGAGGTCAAACTCTTGTCTCTTCCTCATTTCTTCACTGGCCGGCATCAAAGGAGGATTCTGTCCATTATGCCTTTGATCCTGATCTGCGTGTTCCTGAATCCAGTACCAGAATCTAGCTCCTGAACACAGTTGCCATCTGCCACTGGGCCCAGCCTGGGACCTTCTTGGTGCCTGCTCCATTGAATCAGTGGTGATGGTGATATAGTTGTCATCGAGGGGGTGGTGTGGAGGGGTGTTGGGTTCAATACTAGTTTTGTATATATTTGTATATATTCAAAGTTTTTTATTGTTACTGGTTTTGTATGTATTTGTATATATTCCATTATTAATATTATTATTTTCATTTTCATTACAGCTGTTCTAGTTTCCTTTTCTAATTGCTAAGTCTCTCTCCCTTATTCCCTTTCTCTTCCCTTTTGGGGAGGGATGGGGGTTAACAGAGCATCTATTCTAGGTCTAGCAGGTTGCCCTGACCCTAAACTGTGACAATATTGCTGTGCATTCTTCCATCTCCATTTTATAGACAGGTCATCAGTAAATATGACAATATCAGTTAAGGTTGGCTCAGCGATCATCCTTAGTAAAAATACCAAACTTTGTAAGCTAAGAAGGTGAAGAGTAAAAGGAGACCTAATTACTAAGTGTGCTTTCTTAATTAATTTTTAAAAAATAACTACCATTTTCTTCTACTCATCTACAGATGTATAGAAGTATGTGTAGGCAAATGAAGAGTCATCCCAGTAATAAGAGAATTTAGTACAAAATAGCTTATTAAATCCTTATTTTGAAGTTTGAAGATTTAGTTTGTGCACAGACACCAGAAGTGTTCTGCTGTAGTGTCCTTAACATGTGGCTCAAATCTTTTAGATTATCATGACACTTCTTTCTTTGTCGCAATTTAGTCTAGGGTAAGGGATGAATATGAGTGATTTATTTTACATGTTTTATTGTCGCTTTTTGGTTTTGATACACTTGCCAGATATTAACACATGCTCTTCATTTTCATAAAAACAAACCAAATAATTTTCAGCCCTTTACAAAACTGCTCCACTTGCTGTTAAATATGCCCAGATAAAGCATGTAAGTATGAGCTTGGCCTCGTCTCCCTGTTCCTTTCTCCACATGTCAGTCTGACTGCTGCATCTAGAAATGCAGTTTTGAGAACACCAATATTTTACAGATCCTAACTGGCCAGGCACATTTATATCTGATTTTTTTGAAAAGAAAACCTGAAGTTTTACCACCATCACTTTTATCTAAAAAATCCACCTCTGAATATACATCTATCTATCAGCTGTAATCAAACAGAGAAGATTTTTCTTTCAAGATGAGAAAGCACACATTACTGGAGGCAGGTATTTTAAAATGTTATTGGTAACCTCTCCTCACTATCTTCATTATGATGTTTACTAGCTAGTACAGCCTAACCATTCTCAAGAAATGTCATCAACTATGACACAGACTTAAAACCTATTTGTTTTCAGTGTCAAATATTCAATTCAGGTTATTATTAACCTTTCTTTGTATTTCTGTTGAAGGTAGCAGAACCTTAAGTAAAAAACATACCAAATTTTAGGATTTCTGTTCAACATTTGCTAATTGTTACCAATGAAACAGATACATGTTGCACGTTAAATAGACTGCTAGGCTGCTGCCATCCTGGTTTTCACACCTGCGTTTTTTATGCCTGCAGATTAATTGCAGGCACCTATCTTCCCAGTTACACAAATGACTGCTTGGCCCTGATCCCAAAAGTACTCCTCTGATTAGACCTAAGAAGTGCAGATTGCTTAAAGACACAAGGGAATTTGGTTTGGGGCACAAAGTGAAACAAAGGAGTAAAGACTGGGGAGGATGTATGCCCTCTTCTGGTATCTGCCTTACCTTGTCGTGTTCTCCATTATGTTTCTCCAACTGCTTCTTCTCATAGTTAGGCTTTCTCTCAGTCCTGTTCTCCAACATCAGAAAATCTGAGTTTTCAAAGTCTGGTGGAAGAGGTACGGCAAAAGCTTCTAAAGATGTCTCTAAGGAAGGTGATGCACCATCTTTCTTCACATCAATTTTGTGTCTTTTAGGTTTTTGGAATGTTAAACTCATATTATCCATGGCCTGATGTTCTTTTGGCACAAGACGTAGGTTGTCCACAAGTGTTTCACTAAACACCAATTACTTTCTGGTCCAACAACTCCTTCATACAGCTTCTGAAATCAAACATGGGACACTGAGAGACTCCAGCTTGCAACAAGTAATAGCAGAGAAACAACACTTTTATTTACTGATTCAAACCCTTAGCCACAGTTCTTTCCAAATGTGGTGGGTTGACCCTGGCACGGCACCAGGTGCCCACCAAGCCCTTCTGTTACTCCCCCCACCCCCGTCAGCACGGCATGCAGGGAGAGAATAAGACGCAAGGAGCCGTCAGTTATGATAGATAAGATGTTATTTGGTACTTCCCGTCTACAGGCG
>WTSP01012511.1:2578-28016 GCA_025331215.1 Actenoides lindsayi | reverse complement strand
GCCGCCGTCCCGCGGTGCCTGCCGGGATGGCGCCCGGCGCACCGCTGCCCCCTGGGGCGTGTAGTGCCGTGTGCGCCGCGGCTGCGCGCGCCTGTGGGAGCCGCGGTTATGATGGCGGCGGCGGCGGGATCGGCCCGGGCCCGTGCGCTGGCCAGGCGGGGAGCGGCGTGGGGAGCGGGCTGTGGTGCCCGGGCTGCGGTGCCCGGCGGCCCGGAGACGGGGGAAGGGAGCTCTGCTCTCCGGTCAGGCCCTGCCGGCCCCGGCGGCGCTGGCGGGTGCGCTGTGCGTCCCTCTCGGGCCCTGCCCCGGGCTCCGGGGCCTCCTGCCCCGCAGCGAGCCGCCTCCAGCCGCTCTGGGTGGAATCTCGCCTGGGCGCCTGGGGCGATGCTGGGCTTCAGAAGGCCTTGGAGCCGCGGTAGGGAAGGGTGGTTGTAAAGAGCACGCGTGACCCTGTGGCTTCTTGGAGAAGGGTGACATGAAAAGAGATCTTTCTGTTCAGGAGCCGTGACGGCCCTGCCCGCGGGTGGTCTGTGTGGTGCCGGCTTCCGAGACATTGGACCAATGTCTCAGCTGCTAACGGGCAGACTTCAGTTTTACCGTGGAAACGGCAAACTCCTCTAGCCCCAAACGGGGCCAAAGAAATGCCAGTGATGTGATGGCAGTGAACCTCCAGCGCACCCTAAAGCTTCACTGCAATAGAGTTCACTAACTTGTTTGCTTTCCATAAACTTATCATTTTGTAAATCCTATTTAATTCGGTGGGATCCTGCCTTTACAGAGTGCTTCTATAGCTCTGAAGAAAGTAAAGAAATACAGTTAAATCATGTATAGAGTAGAAAGTGACCTCAAGCAGTCCTTCCACAATCCAAAGGTAGGGGCAATTCTACTGCATACACTGCAGAGTGGTGACAGTATCACTGAAAGTCTCCAGGGTTGGCATCCTGTGTCACTACAGATAATGTCTCTCATTATCTTTATAGCCTGAACATCTCAAGGCTGCCATTTAAGCCGATGTTCCTTGCCTTATCACCACAAGGCAGTCAGAACAGGTTTCTCTTCTGTCTTAGTTCCTCAAAAGGCAGACCTAAGGGGGAAGCCTGACACTGATTCCTCCATAAAAAGCTTTATTTCCCTGTAATTAAGAATTCACAAAGAGAAGAGTTGGAAAAAACCCCAACCAACCATGGAGATGCACAGAGCATGTTTTCAGTATGCATAACTTTATTGTCTAGTTAATGGATACAATTACTTGTAAAATGCAGCTTTTTAAAAGGGTAAAAAACTTAAAATGTATATTTAATACCTGACATATGTAAAGACAGAATAGTAATACTCAACGCATATAAAAATACCGCTTCTTCATTCTACTGGAGAAAGATAGCACGTCTAGTTGTGTTACTTATGGATGTTTGAATTAGTACAAAATCATAGAGAATTTTAGCTTAATTGCAAAATACATTAATTTTGTATCCTTCGTTTTTCTTAATAGAAAATTAAGAAGCACATACCCCCTGACCCGCTGAAAAAGGTATCTGAATGCCTTCTGCATGGTACCTCTTAGCGCTCTGTGTAAATGTTGGCTTTGTGAGAAATGCTGTTTTTCAGGAAAAGATGAATATTTTTTGCCAGTTGAATTCAGAACAAATACAACTGTGCCCGGAAGAAATACGCAGGCCAAGAATAAGTGCATTACATCATACTTCATCACAACTGCTTTCAGCTGAAATGTGTTTGGAAAGGAGATTGGAAGACTTGAGTATTTAATTGCTTTTTCTAAATATCTGTATGGACAAGAACTGGAGAAGATTCAACAAATAATGTAAGCCCACACCTCTGTCAAGCAAGAATCTATACCCAGACTTCACAGTGCAGCTATTCTCTTGAGGAAAAAAAAATATTCCACTGCTAGTGTTTTTATGCCATCTTTTCCATAGTTTGTGTTCTGCATAAAAATTAGCTGAAAGCTGACTTAGCAGTCCCAGGTAGGATATTTTACTTTTGCTTTTTACATAAAATGTACATCTGCTTTAGAAAAGCAATCCAGCCTCGGAGAAGCATGTTTACTGGCCTTGTCCTTCATCGCTACATGCCGTGTGCGCTGGCAATAGTGCCCTGCATTCAGGTTAATAGAAGTTGGGGCCATGGCCTGGTAGGAAAGTTCTGTGGGTACTGTGGGCAGAAGTGCCTCCAGCGTTTGGCTGGTGAATGGGAGAGGAGAGAATGAGGAAGGATGGGTAGCCCTAAAATCATGAACTGTCAAACCACAGCCTTAGCCTCAGCATTAGAGTAAATAGAAATGAATGCCTCCATTTGAGGAGGCGCAGGTCAGTCCCATGTGCTGCTTAAAGCCATGCCCCATTCTCAGCTTGTGGAGATGCCAACCTAACATACCAATGGCACGTGTCTATTTGTAAGTACAAACCTGTGTTTTTACTGGCTTGGACTGGAACAACAATACCATCTAGGCTCAAGCATGTAGTGCATTTGAAATGAGAAACTTCACTGACTGCCACGAGGAGTGAAGTTTTTGCCTTAGTTAGAGAATGAAGATGTCAGTCTGGTGCTGTTACCTACTGTGTAAGATATTGTCGAACTGACTGAAAGTTACAGGATTTTTTTCACCGATTTTGATGGAGATCATGCAAGTCCTTAGGACAGCATAATTTATTTAGTGCTCAGCTTTTCACCTGAGGTTTTTCCACTAACATTATTTGCAGCAAAAATCCTCTCTGTGTGATAGAGGATAATTTCTGTGATGTGATGCAATAAGGAGAGTTAAATATGTGAACGTACTGAAGCTAATTAGCCCACACTGTGACACTTGAAGGGATATTATACCTGGGCATTTCTTACATTCTTGCTATTATCTGTTCCCTCACCATGCATGGGGTGTTTTTTCATTTTCAAAAAAATCAACATAGTGCTAAAAAGCTTAAGGTAGCAGTCTGTTTTCCATCAAACCACATTTCTTCTTTGTGAAAAGTAAGAATATTGATTTCCTGCATATCTATTTTATATAGTCTAAAGTAAGGATTAAAGTTTTGCAGGTCAAATCCTTTATCTCCTGTAAATTATTGCACTTGTGCACTAAGGACTGTCAAATGTAAAAAGAACAGCAGCAGTTTGATGCAGAATATTAAAAGAAAAATTCCACTATATAAAAATATAACTATTCATTAAACTAAATAAACTCCTATATTCCATTAAAAAAACCCAAACCCAAACCTCTATACTAGGTCACATTCTGACTTTCTTACTTGCACTCAGTAGCAGCCTGTTCTGCACGTTCCATTAAGTACTTGGGGACTAAGGTTTTTATTAATCTGGTTCTGCCTCTTTATGAAAGATAATGTAACCTAACCAAAATAATCTCCTGGGTACACTTCATTTTAGAGATGATCATTAATAGCAGTGCATGATTTGTTACAACGGGATGCATACAGAACTAATGAACCCGTATCTAAGGGTCTTTTCTATTGAAACTTACCTTATTTAAAGTTTTGTAGTAGTTCAGTGCTGTTTTCTGTTCATGTGACTGTTTCACCTGCCACCCATTTCAGTCACCTAACAACCTGCAGCAACTGAGGGCATCGCTTGGAAAAAACAATCACAATGCATTTTCCAAGACTCGTCAGCATGTGCACTCACACTGATGTTCTGGAATTGCAAAGCCTTGGCCGGCTACAACTCCTGCCCTCCCGCTGAGCACTGTCCAAATGCAGCCCGAAAGGCTTGCCATCCAAAGGTTTTGGTCCCTTCAAATCTCCTGGGCAGACCACAAAGCAGTTTTTCATCCTCTGCACACTGATAAAACAGGGCAATGCACCTTCTGCCTCACCAGTCCCAAACCGAGCACGTTTCGTAACAGTCTTCAGAGGTTTTTAATCAATATATCATATTGGAAAGTGCTTGCTGAATCAAGGTCCAGAATATTTCCAGGATAACATTAGCTAAAATGTGGAGATTTCTAGAGATCTGTATCATTCAGACAAACAATCAGGGTTTTCTTCAAGTGCAAAGATTGGTTTCATCGCAGAAAATGCTTATATAGTACCGGTGCATAAATATTGCTGTGAGTTCACAAGGAAGACAGTACCAGCAGCCCGTCTTCATGAAGCAAGCCTGCGCATAGCCTAGTGAAATGGTTTTCAAGAGGTGGAGAGAAACAGGCCATCGTTAGTTCTGAGTACACACTGCTTGGAAAAATATAACGTTTGCGTATGTGTTAACTAAAAACTACCAAGTGCATCCTGCCTTCAGTGAAAGTACAGAGAAAGTAACTGTGCTGAGGTGGCTGCCCTCTGACTTGTGTCTGCATTGGATGATTCAGTTGGGAAACTGCAGGTCTGAGGGTTCCTGGCTTTCGCCTTCAAAATGTGACTATAAAGGTGGAGGTCAGAAACCTCTCAGAACACTCTTTGACCTTGGATTGGTAGTTTTGAGTCTGGCTTCTTTTATTTAATGACAATTATATAAATAACAATCCTGTGAACAGAAATCAGAATTAATCTTGGCCTGCCATTCTCAAATGCTTCTGTTAGAAAATCATGGTGACTTTCTAGCTTTTTTAATCCTTCAATCCTTTCTGCACTGTGACTTACAGAGGAGTGAGAAGTGCTTCTCCCCATATGAGTGACAATAATATCTGGGTCTATTGCAGTATTCATACCAACCAAAAAGGAGGGAGTGAATCAGGAGTACCAAGTATCATAGTCTACCTACCAAGCCCTGATGAAGTTTGACAGGCTTTTGCTTAGGGTCTTGGTTTCTCCTCTCACCAATCTGCCTTCCAAGCTGACCTTACCTTTTCCTATGGGACTTCACACAATGGTAGAAACTACAATGCAGGGTGATGCTGAGAACCTCTACCCAGACACAACCTCCCCTTACCGACTTCCCTCCAGGGGCCTCTACACCCCACGCACTGCGACCTTGCTGCAGCATCTTGCTAGAGCATGAGAGAGAGGAGGGTCACAGCATTCCATGGCTGAGGCAGAGAGGCCAAGCACAGGGCACTACCCCATCTTAGACAGGGAGTTAAGAGTTCTGACTATTACTGCAATAGAAGGGACAAAGAATAATCCTGCCTTTACCCACATGGAGTGTTAAAATACTTCCAAGGTGCTGATGCATCACTAATTTAATTAATGTCAGGCGATAAAATAGCATTTAGCCCAGTCTCCTATTTTCTGCATAAATGCCCTGTGTGCTGCGCTGTTATTTAAGCAGTAAGTGATACTTTCTTTTCTGGCAGTATTCTGTAAGTACCATATACCATGGGATTGCTTTAGTGGACAGCTGTTGTTGCATGTTAGTTATGCTCTGTCCGCTGCTTTGATGCAGCTTACTGTAAAATGTTTACATTGTGTAAGAAGATGCCTGCTGTGTTAAGAGAAGGAGTGAAGGTGGAAAGTTGACCATAATTTCGGATTCCAGTGCCTCAAACCTTACCAAGTCTTCTCTTAGGCACCTAATTCATGCCTTTGTAAGGCAAAAGTAGTCCTAAAGTGACAGAGATGCTTGCGCACCTACAATCTACTACATCTCAAAAAGACCTTGACTTCCTCCAGTATGCACTGACCTCCAAGGAGGGTATTTATTTATTTGTGGAGAGGGAAACTGTTGAGGACCGAGTTCATCCACCGTACTCTCACAGCATAGACTCAGTGCTATGGGCAAAGGTAAAAAAGCCAGCAGTATCCTACAAGGAATAGATACATGCAGCTCTAAAATGCATACCTCTTCCTGAACATCGAGTTCATCATCAGGACGGCTTGTTTCTGTGAATTCTAAGGGTTCTTTAGACTCCTGCATGAGTGAAATCTTGGTAGAAAGAAATTAAGAAACATTATGAGTTACACATTGTCCATATCACTGAGGTTGATTTATTACTCTGAAATATCTTAATATAATTTCCACAACCCAAAAGAGCCTGTTATTTACTGTTCCTTGACAAATCTGTTGCTTTAGTTCAGCTCAGAGAAACTTACATGTTGGGAAACCTTAGGTCCTGCCTCTCCTTATATGACCAGTTATGACTTTGTAAAAGTAGTAAAAGCAGAATCAATTTCTAAATTGCTGTATGGTTTTGTCAAAACGTTAACCTCTACTATAGGATAGAACAAAACTTCTATATCCTGGGTAGTAAACAAAAGTTACAAAAAAAATAATGGCTTCATCCTAGTTATTTAACAGTAATATTAATTTTGAATTACTATTTATTCATAGTACTATAATAGCAATTGCTAGGGAAGAAATTGTGGTGAAAAGACAGGAGAACACTGTAAGGCCATTTTTCTACTGTGGGCCCACATCTTTAAACATTATAGTGTTCTAGTTATCTCAAAAAATGCAGCATACAACTAGGAAATGCACAGAAAAGGGCAGTTAGAATGAACAGTAGCATTCCATGCACACTCACACCAAGCAGAATGGGACTCCCCAACTTTGATCAGTGGTGTATAAAATTATTAACAGCGTTGGGAGAGCAGGAAGTGAATATTCATTGCATCTTAAAATCCAGAAATCCAGCAGGATTAAAAGAAACGGCAGAAGTTTGTCATATAGCACATTTCAAATTACAGAACCCATCGCCACAGGACAGTGTCAAGCTAAAATGTGTAAAGGGGTTCCAGAAGGAGTAGGACAAACGCACCGAAGAACACTCCATCTGCAGCAGTTAAATATACTGGTCCAAATGCAACCTCCAGCTGAGGAAGTTAAGCTGCCAGTTGTCAGAAACTAGAAAATGTGTCTTAGGAGAGGTCTCTATACGTCCTGTTTCTTGTGTTCTTTTCATTAACAATATCCTGGGATCGACAGACCATTCCTTTGATCTAGCAAAATATTCATGTACTACAGAAGCTGTCCAATTCACTAGACTCTCACTTTATTTTTACTACAGCTCTATCTGTAGTTTTTGAACATGCCATGCTGTAAAGGAAATTGCAAGAAGGAATGCTAGATGACTGAGGGAAGGGAAACATACTACTGGATATCCTTACCTTCTCAAAGATGGGATCCTGGTTGTCGCTGTATGTCATTTGATTCCTTATGTAGAGCACAGCATCATGGACAGTCAAGAAGAATATGTCTTTTCTGACAATATCATCAAAGAAGGCACTTCGTTCCAGTTGAGATATTAGGTTGTCTGAATAAAAGAAAGTCGTAACAGGTTAATACAATTGGAAGTAATTTAAGAAATAAATGTCAAAATACATAGTTGCAATTATCAGAAATCAAATGTACAGTCAAATCAATCAATCATAGCTTTGTCTTGACTTTTAGTTTCCATATTTCCTTTAAACTCCACCATTCTTTGTGTCCCACCATAGCCCACCATGTTTATCAGTGTGATAATCCACATTTGCATTAGAACAGATGCTCCCACAGACACATCTAGAGATCCCTTCCCACCCCTTCTCATCTTCATTTTATCCTTTGTATGAGTGGTAGTAGAAATATTTGAATGTTTACCTTGATATGAAGCAAAGTATACTCTCACATCAATTCTCTCAAACTCTCTAATTATCTAAAAAAATAAAAGTTTGCAAGAAGGACATAGATAAATATAGTCTGTAAGGAGAAAATACATGTATGTATGTATGTCTATATATGTAATGTATACACACACATTCATTTGTTTCTGAGTGTCTCCATTCCCAAATTGTATGTTTTGTTTATTCATCATAAATAAAGAACTGCTATACTTAAAGATCCAGTAGTTGTACCTGGTTGCTGCAGTGGACTATCTTCAACTACGTAAGTGGAACTATCAATTTTACATATACATATACCACTGTCTATTAAGGTTTCCATTCTCTTCTCATAATATGAATATTCGTGTCTCTTCAAGTGAGAACCACGTGGGCCTGGACAAGCTTTATTTCTGCCCATGCATATGTGATAAGATGTAATCTTTCACTGGTACATGCAAATTTTTTTACACAGACTTTTTCCCTCATGCAGTGCACCAGATGGACCTGTTCTTGGCTGAAAAAGATGCATATGGAGAGTCATGTCTGTGGAACCCACATTTCTTTTGTGTCAAAAGCTGGAACTGACTCGAAACTACACAGGCAGCTGAAGCAAGGCACACAGCATTCTTGTATGGCAGTTAGTTGAAAGGTGGGAGACTAATTCCACCCCTAGCTCCCTGGTGGCAGGCAGGTATCTTAGAACAGTGCTTTCAGAGGTGATTGCTAATTCCATCCCCTTCTGTTCATTGATAAACTAGATTGTTGGTTAGCTAAGATGTGGTTTATAGATAGGCTGAGAATTTCTAATGGCAAAATGAAGTTAGTGAAAGCAGCAATCTGACCATACAAAAGTATCATAAAGACTGAACAATCTGGTCCTACACATTGCAACGGGGCACCAAAAAATAATGGAAATAGTTGGTCTTAATAACTTAATTTCCCTTTCCCTAAACTAGGAATATTATCTTCTTATTACATAGTGTGATGTTTGAAGATGAATTACTGAATGTTGATAAAGTACTCTGATATTAGCCACAGAAAACCCTATGAAGAAATGAACCATTCTTCCTTCCTTCATAATTTAAATATTATGGAATAAATAAATAAACCTTGCAGCTAAAGACTGAAGTGATGGTAAGATTAAATTTTTACTACCTCTTTGTTGAGTGAGCATCATCCTGTGCCCAGATTAAAGCAGGAGGCATGTGGAAAGAAAATAAATGACTAAAATATCTCATAACATATGCATACAAGGGGACCATGTTTTGCAGTTCTAATTTTAGAGTTCTTGGCCATGCAATCTTCATATTGTTCCTTTAATGCATTTTAATTTTTTTTTCCACTTAAAATATGTACACCCTAAGATTCTACCTCTTTCTGTGTAAGTTTTAAAGGTATTTTTCAACAACAGACTTTTTAAAATTCAGAAATTAACTTAATCTAACAGCTCTTGATTTACAGACTGACTATTTTCATTTTCATGGAACACCAAAAAAAAATGCCCTTACCGTTTTTATTGATCTCACAGCTACAATATCCAAGAAGGTTACTGCTCCAAAATCAAGAATTAGACTGTGAATGGGCACCTTGGGGATGTTTACTTTGACTGGGAGTTCTGAATTCCAGTCCACTTGGATTTCTACTTCTTTGGTAGGAACTTGAAGATCTTCATTGTCTTCAGGTTCCTCATCAGTCTCAAAAGCTTCATTATTAATACCAGGCTCACTGATGATGCCATTCTAATGTGCAGATAATACACAGAATATAGCATTTAATCATGGAGAAAGCTTTGGAGTTACAGGAAATCCTTCCCTGTGATAACTCCTATTCCAAGAATGAACAAGACCAGTAATTGTGACCAGTACCCCCTGCTCCCGACTCCTGGTAATGTGTTTAGCATAACTAATGCCATGTTATAATGCAAGCAGCCATTCTCTGTGACCAAGCAGGTCACATTTTTGTTCTCTTTCCCCTCATTCTCAGGCCTTGAAGACCCTGTGAACCAAGTAGACAAACCCAAAAGCTTTCTTCATCCCCTCCCTACTAGCCTCAAGATTCCTGGGTACTAGGAATGATTACTTCCTTCTTTGCCAGCCTTGATGGCCCTAGGCACCCAGCAACCAGGGGTTGTTGATGACCCCATCACAGAACAGGGAAGCATAACTGCACAGAGCACTGTCCATAAAATCAAGCGGTTACAAGTCCTAAGTGGGGAATTTGGACCAGAACTGCTGCTGGACAGTGAGACCTGTGACCTGCACCCAGCCATGGATGCCTCCGTCATCATCTGCTTCCTTGAGGACTGAATGAGTGACTTGTTTTCTTTTATATGATTTTTAAGTCTAGGTTGTGATTGTTGTGCAGATAGATCAAACCATATATTAAGATCTGACGTGATCTACAGAGGGTCTGGGTGACTAGAAACCCTTGTTAAGTTAGGGTCTAGAAACCATGTTAAGTTGTATTATAAATTTTGTATTACGCTAATATACAACTTATTACATTTATTCTGTTTCTAGAAATCCTGTGCCATTCTAATAATAATTTCTGTTCTATAGTACTAATAAAACCCTGTTAAGAAAAATAAAGCTTTGATTGTAACTACAACTTAGTGCCATCATAATTCTGACAAAAGAATCTATCTGTCCCCTTAAGTGTTGGATGACAATACTGCATCCCAGAATTCAAAATAAAACAAGATAAGGCACATAATTATCTCTTCCTCTGTGCAGTATATTTCTTTTCCTTTTTTTGCTTTTTTTGAAAGAGCATCTTCCTGAAAAAAGGCTACTCTCCAGAAAAATAAATACCTCAGACCTACTCCCTTCCTCAATAGCTTTATTTCTTGGAGATATTTAAGACCAGTATTTTAATCTTTGTGTTAGATTTACTATATATGACAACATGGTAAAATGACTAGGTCAAAATCTGGAATATGACATAACTGAGCATTTAAGTGCATCAGAAATTGTAATATATACAAAAAAGACTGCATCCTGCACTGAGAATAATGACAACAGAGAACCCAGTTCTAACTTCCAGCTCTGGAAATTTAATAGGTTGCCTGGACTTGTCCACTCCTGTAAGCATTTAATTATTGAAATGTACATTCCATATTCAGAGTATGTGGAAGGCTATGTCTACCAGCTAACTGGTAAAGCTCACCTGTGCACAGGAAGCTGGATGATAGGAGGATGTACACATGAAAGATCCAGTGCTTTACTGCACAGAGACAATCTGAGGTGGTGAGGAGTAGAGAGATAAGATTAGGGAATCTCTTGCTCCCACTCCTGTTAACATTACGACCATTACAGCAGCTTGAACCTGTGGGGTCTTTGGCAATAGGTGTACTGCTCTGCTAAGTCTCCTGCAGGTCCCAGGCTTCCTATCATAGTAAAAAGTCACACTTTTCCATCTTTATTTTAAAGATGAATACAGAGGAACTTATAATGAAGGCTAAAGTAATAAGGTCTAACAGTAATCGTTTCAGAAAAAAAAGAGAAAGAAAAAAAAAAGGGTTCACCTTAGTAGCTTTTAATTTCCCCTTCTTTATTAGCTTTTGTATCTTCCTCAGTGCTTTGAGTCTCTTATTATATACCTTCACTGCATCAAATCCCACCTACAGAAAAAGGATCAAAATTATTTAATTTTACCTTGTTATAATTCTGAGGAAATCTCAAAGACAGTTAAGAAGCAGACAAAACAATTACGTATCACTTACAGTGGATTTGAGGCTGCTTTTCAGTCCATCGATGTTAGCATAAAAAATTGGACTTGAAAATTTGAGAATCTTCACACCTTCTGGCTCTATTACCTGTTGCCAACGAATATAAGGTTAAGCATCAATAACCCCATGCTGGCTAATAAGAAGCGGTTTAACTGTTATCTCATTCACAAAGTGGCACATCTTTGCTGGTCATTGAGGAGATTCACTTTTTTAGAAGCTTACAGCCCCAGCATGCAATATGGACCAACCATCTGGATCAAGATGAAGAATTTAATGCTGAAATTTATTATGTTTGAGCACTCCACTTCCAAATTCAAGTTGTCCACAATACGCAGTGCATAACATTGTCTTTTACTGAAGGGAAACAACTCGGCAACAACTTACATTTTTGTAGTCCTTGACCTTCTTGTAGATGTCTGTGCCAGGAATGTTTCCAAAGCCACCCCATGAAGGACTAACAGAAGCAAGAAAAGACAGTGAAGGTAAACATCATACTCAAGGCATTCACAGAATTGAAGCAATTGCTGCATACAAACTGTCATAGACTCTTGTAGTCTGCTTTCTTCTGCCAAGATAATAACCTCACTGTAGAAGTGTTGTATCTGTTTTGTGTCGCTGTGTAACGGTCTTTTTTGATTTGTAGTGAATTGTCCTTTTTAAAGAAAAGGTGCTTTGGTCTCAGCCTATTTGCTGAACCATTTTTATGTAGAGCTGAATGAATAAATAGTTCCATTTGTTTCCCAAACAAGAAAAATGTTTTAAAAGCGGATTAGTTTGGTTTGAATGCAAAACCAATTCTTTTACTCTGAAAAAAATATTGATCACTTTTTTACATTTCAAATCAGCTGAAATAATAAATATACGTTATTTTCAGATTACTTGGAGCTTTTTGTTCTAACCCTTTTAATTTTGATTTCAGTCAATAACAAAACCAAAATATTTTACAGTCTCCAGAAATATTTTTAACAGTTGAAACAAATTGTTTTGAAATTTGTAAAGCCTTTACCTCCCTTTTATATTTTGATTTCACAAAGCTGAGTGGAATTTGGGAATATTTTTTGAGGATCTTCAAATTCCATTTTTTATTATCTACTATTATGTAATAACTTTTGCAAGGTTTTATTCTTAAGCATTTGCTGACAATGCAACTATGCATTGGTATTGCTAGTAACTATACTCTCTGGACTTTAGGCTGAAAGAACAGAGTTATGTTGTATTTTCAGAGAAAAGATCAATGAAGAGTCACAAGATGGCCAAAGTAGCTTCTGCAAAGCCACCATTCTGCTACCATATGTTCTTCAAGCAGCAGGAAATCAGCCAGAATCCAAAAAAAAATGACCTATTTTCATGTTCTCTCTTCTTTCACAGGCATACACTTGGCTATATATCAGCAATAAGTGAAAAGGATATTGGTATGTGCAACGCACTGTAATAATATTACATGCCAAGAGTTAGTATAGTGATCAATTAATTACAAAACCCATTCATATCATTTTATATATGATCTAAAATGCTGCTATCCCTTTCAAGAACTCAGCTATGTGGGTGCATAAATAACGTATAGCTAAGTACCACCAGAGTACCCAACATGATAGAGAACAAATACTAATAAAATAATGCTGCTTCTCTTTTATTGGTGCAATTAAATGATAGCACAGTGTTTTGTTCTAAAGAAAAGTTTTTTTCCATTTCAAAATTTTTGTAAACCCAAGCAGATTTTCTGCCACAAATCATCTTGCTTTTCGGCATTTTATCTTTCTTTTTCATTGTTAAACACTAACAATTATTTCTGATCCTATGTTACTTACAACTGAACTCTCAGCACAACTGTCAGCAATCCAAACAAAAGGCCAGCAAGTAATCCCAAATCAAGTCCCAGAATGATGGATGCTACACATGTAAAAACCCAGATCATCTGGAGAGGAAATAAAATATGTAAAGTCTCTTTTGATTATAACATATAGTTCCTGGTCACACTAAAGAATCACTAGACCTGACAATGTGAGTAGCAGAATTTAACTTTGGAGATGATCATAGCACACTAACAATTAGATGACTTCCATACAGAAGTCTTCCTCTTCCTCCAAGATGCTTCTACCCATCGCTATCGCATTAGGCATAATTAGCTTTATAGGAATTTTTTTTTTTTAATATAACAACATTTTTCAAGGATCTAGTTACTCTGATGAAATTAAAGGGAATGCAGTTAACCATTGCATTTTCTTCTTTCTGATGGTGGCAGTCTTTGTTAATCTTTCTTTAGAAATTTGAAATAATTTATTTTTCCAAAATGTAAAATACTGTAAGATGCCCCACCTGCAGACATAGAGAGAGGGAAGGGGGCTCCTCAGTGATATCTAAAAATTAGACCTGTTCCAAAGAGAAGTATTTCATATTAGCAGGTTGATGGCACTCTATATAAAGTCTTCACTGAATAATCAGGCAGAACAGCTGAAGTGGGCTCCTCAGTTCCTCTCTACGTCACTGCCCAGGCAAAACAGCCAGTGGACCCAGTCATACGAAAAGCTGAGTGCCCACACTTCTCACTGAAGTCAGTGGGATCTCTTACCTATAAAGAGGACCAGTACATGATTGACTGAAAAATTTCAAATCTACCTAAGAGAGGTTCAATGACACACACTGTAAAATCTAAGCACAAACCGCATGGAGCAGATACTTTCCATGCAATCTCTTCCTGCCCTAACAGCTATAGTGAAGGTCTGTTTCACAGAAAACACAGTGGGAGATGTAAGCAAGTACCCTGAGATATGGTTGTAGTGGTTTGTAAGAAAAGTCTCTTCATATATTCCCCAGCATGCTAAATGAATCCACATTCTAGCTTGGATCAACAAGAAAACATATTTTCTGAGGACTACCTGAGATATCCAGGCAAATGGGATGCTAATGTGGTAACAACAAAAATATATGTACCTGAATTAAGAAAAGATTATATTTTCTGACCTATTTAAACTGTGTGAAAGATAAAAGCAAAATGGTAAATGTGTCAACAGACCATCTTTATTCTGATTTTCAAGTCATCTCAACACAAGATTGCTGCAAACTATGGTAATTTCTATGAAGGAGAGAGTCATTGCACAGGAATATGGTGACTGACACCCTGATTGTGGGGTATAGGGAATAAAGAAGATAAGAATAGTATGTAAACTTCTAAACTGGGCAATTTTTCATAGAACTGATGGCACTTGCACTCTGAGGATGCACATAGAAATTTTCTGATGTTAATGCTACAGAATTCCATTTATGTGGTAGTTGAGAAACTTGGATGGCATTAAAAGGCAAAAAGAAAACCAGATAAAAACATTCAGGAGAAAAGAGAAAAAAAGGTTACTTACAGCATCCACTTTATTCTGTTTCCACAGACGGGGAACATCAAACACTTGCATGAACATCCCTTTCAAGTTAGCTATGACTACAGCTGCCAACACAGACTGTGAAGAAAAATGATGAAAAAAATTCTCTTTTTCAGAAACAAAGATGCATATTAAGATAGTGCTCAACATTATACACCAGAGTCTGGTCCAGTGTCAGTCATCACAGTTTAAACACAGCCCATCAAAGCTGAGCATTTGCATCTGACTGGTGCTGGTGGCTGTGCTGCAGAGGATAAGTACGGTACCTTTTGTAAGGGCTCTAACAATTTCCCCAGGGCAACAATGGAAATCAAAACAATCCCAGCTGAGATTATACCAGCAACCTGCAAAGAACAGAGCGTTTAAAGGAAATTAATTTATTAAGACTCTTACATTTCTAGGATTACAAAGAAAAATGTACAAGCAGTTGCTCATTACATTTCTTTAGGAACAAGGAGACCTGCCAAAATGCACTTGTGTAGGTGTATGTGGGCAATCATTACAGCAGCTAACACAGAGAGAATTCAGTTAAGCAGATAGCATAAACAACTGCAAGCAAGGGAGTAGCTCTTGGACAGGTTATGTTGCACACAGATGAAAGCAGCAGAGTTTGTGTGTCAGCCAGAAAAGGGGCTGCTGCATAACCTGTAGTTCTCCACTGCTAAAAAATGCAAAGCTGTAGTACTGCAAAATAGAGTATCTTACTCGACATGAGAAAGACGGCACAGGGGCAGATGATGACTGGCAAATGGCAGGGGGAGCTTAAGTATGTCACAGGCAGCTTCAAGAGGATTTCCTGTCTCATCCTGAATTCCTACTGTGACAAACTCAGTCCCTTAATTGGGAATGAATTTCTGAGGAACAAGGCTTGAAGGATTTCTGACCCATAATGTAACTGATGCTATGTAAAACTTGATTGCCCTCTTCTGGCAGAGCTACAAAAATGATTCACTCCCAGAGCACAGGCTGCTAGCTAACCTACCTGTGGCTTTCCACGTCCCAGCAACACAATCACTGTAGGACTATTTTCAACCCATTGTGAAAGCTATACCCTATGTAAAATTCAATTTACCCGTGCACAGTACTAGTAAGACATCGTCATTACCTGAGTCTTTCCACCAGTACTTTCTTGGACTGCAGTCCGTGAAAGAGCAGTAGTTGCAACAAAACAAGAAAAGGCACCTGAAAAAATGTTGCTGACTCCAAAGGCAATAAATTCCTGAAAGATAATTGGATGATGCTGTAAATACAGATGCCTGAAGACATTTTTGCAATGGAGAATGACAATAGCTTCTACAGGAGTTTATAAAGGAGGTAGCACAATAATATTGAGAAGAGTACAGATTAGGAATAGTTATTAAATGTTTACACAAATTCTTACTGTGCCAGTGTAAACGCCTGTCTGGAAACCTCCATACTCTCCCCGACATGGACATACTCATCTTGGTATAAAAATGTTTAAAGCTTATTTCCATCGATGCTAGCAAACCTAACATTTCTAACAATTACACTGTATAATTGCCTCAAGAAATGGGACTAGTATAAACTTAACTCCTGAGTGTCATCAGCCGAACAAATAATTTTAGTCAGTACAACAGCCGGAATTTAATTACTGCAAAGCACTGTGTTATTAATAGAACTAATCAGGAACTTAGCAATAACACGCAGTTTTACTGAAAACTCCTAGTGTGTTGAGACAGAAGTTTTTCACTCTGAACATCCCAATGAACTCACGCTGAGTCCCAGGCAGTGTTCTCATAGATGTGCCCCAGGGTCACAGATGCTGGCATCTACTGATGCTGGTTTTTCTGCTCAAGTGACAAGGACCCTGGGAGCTTTATGTCCTGGGATCTGGGCCATTCCTCACTGGGAAATGAGGCATTTGGGAGCAACACCATATAATTGACAGAAACAATGTTTTCACCAAGTTGACGGAGTCATAAGGTCTTTTCACTCACTGCAAAAATGTTAAAAATATAATTCAAGATTTTATTTTGCCTCTCTCCCTCATTTTCTCTAAAATGAAATTTCTTGTAAGCTTTTCATTAAGCTCCAACTACAAGAGCAGGATTTTGAAGTCATGCTATTTAGCGTAACATATGTAGATGATTCATGCCTATTCCTGTGTAACAGCTGTGCTCTGCAAGAAGATGTTGGAAGTATGGTTCCTAGTATTCCTAGATTTTAACAATCTATGAATCTATGAAGACAAAATGAACAGTGGCAGATAATAGTACTGACTCATCCTTCAAAATAGTTTTACTACCTGCTTTTATGATGTCATTTTAACTTCACCAATTCTAGTAAACTATTTGCCCATCATTCATGGCTACATTTAACCTTTCCTATCTGTAAAACTCATAGCATAGTATTGAAAGGAAGGCACTTTCCTTTTATAGGCAGTAATTCTACTACTACAATATTTAATTAGTATCTTTGAAGCGCATCAGTGCTAGCAGAACAGCATATTCAACAAAAGAACAACAAGAACAGCACTTCCAGGAATATGTATTATTCATTCAGATTTATTAAACTGAAAGTCAATGCATTTTAGGCAACTTTAAATCAAAGTATTACTCTGTGTATTGTAAAGTGACCAGCACGTTCAGAAGTATAATTTTGTTACACGCTTCAAAACAGTGTTTCCAAAATCAAACCTTATGTAATTCATTAGTACTAAAAGAAAGGACTCATTAAACATTCAGCTTATCTATTTATTGTAGCAAGTGCATTTTAAAGGACAAAATTCAAAATTAGCATAGATGCACAACAAGGAAGCTTTCTGACATTTTTCTCCCACACCCATGGGCAAGTCACATAACCCTGGGTGAAGACACTGAACAACTGCAGGAATGCTCTAGGAGTCTGTGACTGCATAGCTCATGTACCATTTGATCATTGCCTTTAGAAACCAATGGTCAAAACAGATCAGCCATTTGGTGCACACAGTCACCCAAGTATGTTCCTGTGCTGGTAGGCATTTAGTTTAGTGAAGCTGCAGGACTCAGCTATATAGTTACAATTGTATTTATATTGATGTAAATGGTGTCATGCTGAGAAGTACAATAACTTATTCTGTAGGAACAGAATCATGCCTTAACTGAGAAGTTCAACCGATACAAATCCTGCATGCAGACTAAGACTAAATAAAGCTGTCCAGAGCAGCTTTAACTTGACATTGCCTTCCCCCTGATCCTGTCCCCCAGCAACACACCTTAAAATATGCCTTACAAGTAGAAATGGAAAGCAGGTTGCTAAAGCTAGCCATGCCTACTCAACATCACCAGAAAATTCCCCTATACAATGCTTAGCTTTAATTATCTTTTCAGAGCTACTGAAGACACTAAAGCAATACAGAAGGAATTAATTAGTATGAAAAGCCCATACTGAAGATAGAGCACATCTGGCTCACTTCTACGTGGTAGATTTGTCAGGTAATATGTGGCCATTTCAGCTATTTGTTTTCAACAGTTGAAAGAATTTTTTCTGTCATACTTGAACTTTAGCCTGAAAAATGTGCATGAATCACGTTTCTTTCATTTGTCTACGTAAGGCAACAGGAAACAGAACTCAAATTCACTATGTTTCTAAACTATTTTGGTTATACATACCTGGTTTCCATCAATAGCATAGTCATACTTGGTTGCATATACTTTTCCCACAGATACGGCAATAGCATAAGCAACAATAGCAATGGAAAAAGAAGCTGCTATCATCTGGGAAAACAGGCTGACATCTGGAGGTTCGGGAGGCAAAAATCTAGCATTTGGAAAATATATTAGTGTTATCAAATTGATCAAATACTGTTCTTACTAGAATTGTCAAGGAGTTTGAGGCAGAGGCATACAAGTTGCTTATAATATGAAGTGTAATGTTTCAAGTTAATAAAAAGGTGGAAACAGTCCATTGACATACAGAACACGCTTATCTAGCTCACCATAGCCCAAATCCTGATGCTATTACTCAGCAACAAAGCTCCCATTGTTCTCAGCAGGACTGAGATTTGGCCTTATGATAGCAAAGTGAAAAAGTACATTTTTTTAAGCATTGAAGAAAGGATGTACTGAATAGTATGATGAATTACATAAATATGTTAATGACACTTCATACTATTGTTAACATACTTCCTCAGAAGATCTCAAAACCGTTTTATCCCCTACTGTGTTTCCACAAATTTTAATTAATCAAGCCCTGAATACCAAATGGAATGTGAAGGTTACTACTGTGAAGTGCTCTAAATCTTTTAAGTGAAAGTCTCTACCAGTGTAATCCTGAACATCCTTACTCCTATGACTATGGAAGTGACAAGATTGATTTGGATAACGGTTGTGGCATAAATATGAACCACAGTAGGATATCAGGTCTACAGAAATTAAATCTATGCAGAATTTCACTATTAATTCTTTTTTTTTTTTTTTTTTTTACATTTTCCATAGTCATTTATTCACTTCATGAGCATGAATCGTTTAATTCTCAGATGAACTTCACGAATCAAGTAGATATTCCTAAGCCCATTTTACAGATGAAGGAAAGCTAGGCAACACATTTAGGTGGCATAATTAGAGCGGGAAGTAATCCTCAGGAAATTTCCATCTCTGAGTTCTAAACTCAGGTTACACCTCTCAATATGTCTTTTATGTCTTTTCTTTTACCACTGTCATTTTTAGCCAATTAAAACAATACCTATTTCCCAGAAAACAAAGGCACTCACCCTCTTGGAATGCTCTTAACAATGCCTGCATTGTATTTTTTTTCCAAGTCAGCAGCATATGAAATGCCAGTGGCTACTATTGTCTGTAATAAAACAAAACAACCGTTTTAATACTTAAAAAGGGTTCTTGTCTTCCTTTAGCTGGCCCCATCTATTTTTATCTATTTTCAGTTTTTATTATGCTCCTTTGCTTACCACAATGACTTCTATTGGTATAGGTATAGGTATCTTGTGTTTGAACCGATCGTTTATTTCTTTAACTACCATGCAGGCAAAAATGGTGAGGAGTCCAGCAACAAGATCTGCGATGTTGGTGGTACCAATCTTTTCAAATGTTTCAATAAGAGTCTGAAAAATAAAAATGACAACATAAAACACGCCCTTGTCCACTGGAAGGATGGGAAAGATGAGAAAATCCAAACGCTTGGGGTTTTGGAGGAGGCTGAGTTACTTCTTAGCTCAGGCCTGGAGGAGCCTGAGGATAATGTGCTGTCAAGGTGCTACAGAATCAGTGAATGAGTTTAATAGTGAATTTAACTGAAAAAGCGTAACTGCAAAAATTGTCCACACAGGGGACTTTTGCTTCCTGATTTTTAGGAAATTAAATGCTAAATAAGAAGATCTAACCTCCTACCTGTGTTTTACATCTACCTGTACTTGGAGCAAGGAATGGAAGATCTATAGCTTCTTCACTTTGTCCAAATAGCAAGGGATATCCTCATTTTTCTATTCAAAAGGTAGCCAGCAGACCCATGGGCAAAACCCTGGTTCACTAGATGCCCAGTACCTGTGGTCTGTGGATTTTGTTTCCTATTTCTACTGCCTACATCCAGAGAATGAGTATGAACACGTGGGTCATCCCAGACTGTGAAGAATCCTATATCTGAGAAAAGCAGTCACTAGACCTCACCTTACAGTACATTAATGGTCCCAGAGTTCAGTCTCAGGCTGAAGGATCCTCACAACTGGGCTGCAATAGGCAGCTCCCTTCTCTAACCTTGCTATGCCCTTACTGGGTCCTGTTGTTTATTGCAAACAAGTGTACAGAGAAAAAATGAAGGGCTGATTACAGAAAAGCTACAAATACTCCTCTGTCCTCCTCCTAGGCATCAGGGTAATTCTCACTTGCCCCTTGTCTCCAAGAAAATATATTTATTCCATGCATAGTGAAGCAGCTTTAACAAAGCGGTCTGGTAGAAAAGAGGTTAGAAACAGACTTCTTGCATCCTGGTTAGGTCCCCAAACACTGAACTCTCAGGTTAAAGGCAAGGGGAGGGTTGCAACAGCAGTACCACTACTACCATTCTGAAAAGACTCTGGTTTTGAAATAAAATATCTAAGTGCTTAATCAGCTATGTTTTCTAAGCTAAAGAAGCCTTCCTGAAACACTGATTCAGATGCCTTTCTTTGGGTGACTGAAGCTATTTCTTGCCCAGTGTACTGCTTACCATGGATCCCACCCTTACTGACCATATCTCACGCTGCCCCACTGCACAGGGGAACAGCAACTTCTTAACTTTGGGTTGTGGATTCTGCTAATGTTGGATGCTCAGTGTTGCAGTTTGTTAAACACCACTTCTGAAACAAGTCCAAAACTTGCTAACACAGCAAGTCACTGGTTGAGCACACCAGAAATCACAATTTCCTTGCTCTACACACATTGGCAAACACACTGACTTGGCTCCCCGTAAGAGCACAGACGCTTTAACCTTTAACCTAAAAAGTCAGCATCCCACTCAGGCTTGCAGGAGCTGGAAGAACCATGTTATTTATTTTCAAAAATACTTCCTACTAAGTGTACCACCTTTCAATAAACATAAGAAATACAGATAGAGAAACCTGCTGGAATAATGAGTCTACCACCCTGCCAGGTCTATTAGATAGTACTTTGTCTCATTTAATTTTTCTTGTTCTGAGGAAAAGAGTTTTCATTAGTTCTGAAAAGGCCCATAACATAATACTTTTTTTTTTTTTTTTGAATAGCCCACAAGACATTTTTTCTAAATTTTACCTTGTTGTTTGCAGTTATATACATCCTATGACTGCTGATCTAGATGGCTAATGTGTTTTCTGCTAGTCTGGTTGCCTGAACTGGTATGTAAAATGTGTAAATACTTTTTTTTTGTCTGGAAAAGCCCCTTCTAGAAATCTGTTATTCTAATGTGAAGTGCTATGGAAGATCTAAAATACTGTGAACCTGAATAGTTTCATGCTGAGTCAGTGACAAAACTCTCAATAATTTTCTCAGGGAAGGAGACTGTTCAGTAATATGAGACATCTAGGAATTCAGTATTTCTGTAATGTGGCCAAGACATTTCTCCATTTGATAATTTACTCTAAGATACCAAACGGACTTTTGATGGCAACATCCAGTCTCACCTTAGCTAACCAGTAGGTACATAGACTCAGGGTGGGAATCCAGATGCTTCTTTAAGTATTCACAAGCGTGGGTACAGTGTGGAAAGGAGAACAATGCCCTTTACCAGAATGACCTGCTGGCTTAAGAGTACAGAGGGCTGGGATTGGTCAGCTTTGGGAGATGACCTGACAGTGTTAAGAAATGGTGAAACATCCTCCACAATAAGACAGAAAGCAAGGGGTGGGATGGAAAGTAGTCTCCTGAAGAAACAACTTGGAGAAGAACGGTTTTGCTGGATAATTATGTTTAGACTTTATGTGAAAAACTGCTCTGCCTGAAAAAGACTTCAAGATGACAATTAGACTTTCTGTTTGGGGAACCCCAAAAGCAGCGTAGAGCCCCACAGCTTTAAATGAACAGCTGCAGATCTTCATGAGAGTGACAACTAAATGAATGCCCTATACTTACTACCATATATATGAACGATTCTTGTATGAAATGGAAGCAGAACATAAACAATTATATGAAAACTCTGGCATAAACCCAAAACAGATTAGGAGGGCATACTTACATATATTATGGAAAGGACACCATTATAGTTTTTAGTTGAAACATTTAGGACTATTTTCAATTGTGACACAAGCACTTGAAAAGCAGCTGCAGTTGTGAATCCCCCAACTAGTGGATCTGCAAGGTACCTCACAATGAAACCAATCTGAAGGGCTCCAAATATTACCTGGAAAAATCATGAAGAACAGCTTGCTAAACAACAAAAGCATGCAATTTTATTTGGTGGTTTCTTACGCTTTGTCCTTTTTTCTTTGTTGATACAGAGTCTTAGGACCATCTTCCCCCATTGCAGCCTAGTGTATCTTAGTGTCATGTCATCCAAGGAAATAAAGGAGACCTGAAGAAATGTGTGAAAGGACGCTCCAGGATATGCACCATTAGCACTTAGTTTCATGCAGGTCTCCTGGTCTGAAATCATAGGGCTATTCTTCTGTTGTCTGCAACCCCAGTCACGCTGCCACAAACTCTGCCCAGAATAAGAATAATAATCCCCCAAAACCTCTGCAGAGTTTAGATAGAGTAGTTTAGATAGATTGTTTTCCTTTGGTTTTGTGTTTTACTACAGGAACATGTCTTACTGCCCTAGAAGGTATTTCCATGCCGTAAGTTCTCCCATTAAAATTAAATCAATATCAACATCAACCTTGTGTCTTCAAGCCAACTATTTTACCTGTAAAATTCCAACCAGAAATGTGAGGGTGCTAGCAATCAGCACTCTCTGTGCATCTCTGGATTCAGTGTCTATCAGTGTCCCAGTACCATTAGTCCCTGTAGCATTACTGCCATCTATGAGAAAATTATCATCGGGGGCCATGCTCAATACAACAGATCCCACCATCAAACTTACTACAGGGAATGGTCCTGTAATGACAAACAGAAACACTTAAGTTTTATGTACATCCAAAAGCAGCATTTATCAGATGAGATAAAGCAAACTTTAAATTAGAAAATCTGTTTAATATTTTAACTGGGGTACATTAGGAGTATTAGGGGGCCAGGAGCCACAGGCACTACAAACATGACACAGAGATACAATTCCTTCCTTAAATAACCCACATTCTACATAGAGGTGCAGTTTCATAACTTTGCTTAAGCCAATTCAGGGCTGTACCAAGCCCAACAGGGGCAACGCATTCCAACCATCTCCCTTGTATCAGCACCACAACCAGATAAAACAGATCACTGATCCAGCTGAAAGTGACTTTTAAAAATTATTTTTATTTTTTCCATGGTTAGTTTTCAGCTGATTCATGCCACATAGCTGCATGGTCAGGAATCCCAACACCACAGTGGTGGCAGCAAGGGGTAGGACCGCATCTTTTGGAAGTAGGGTGGTATCACATTGGCTAAAGATGACTGAAACTACACTTTGGGCAAGATAGAGAGAGAGTAAGTGACCGCTGTGTCAGCAACACACAATCTAAATATAATCCCATTTGTTGCAGTTATTTACTAAAATTATGCAGAAAAGGAAAGGGTCACAAAATGTCTTAAAGAAGGATAAATTAATTTTACAGATACCTTAGAGGACACTTCATGAATAGGAATAAGAGTATTGGAGAAAGCATAAAAAGGAGCATTTGATAATGTAGAAAGTAGGAAAGTCAAAATAAGTGGAGGTGACAATTCAGGCCTGGATAGAAAATGAGAGCTGATGGGGTAGGAAGTGGCTAACAAAGTGGAGAGAACATACAGAAGTACTTGATGCAGCAGGTAAGAAAGTGGATGAAAAAGCACAATATCATGCCAAAGCTTTGGGAGAGGAAAACTGTCTTTTCTTAGTAGATATGAACAAGGAAAGACTGTATTTTGTCAGAATGAAGAGAAAGAAACTTCAGTGATCAAGCTGTAACATGAATGTTAAATGTGAGAATGGACAGGAAATAAACCCCGTATTTTCAAGAAAGTCAGAAAGAATCAACAAAGTTTACCCATAGCCTTGATGTGAGGACCTAGAGCGAGGCTGGAGTGGACACACAGGTCCTGGGTCTCCATGAGAGGCAAGAAGATGATATTGTCCACAGGGATCAAAAAAGGATGCAGCAAGAGGAAGGCTTGTAGAGAAGACTAAAAGAGCTCTGTTTTAGCCATCTTGAGCTTTAGCTGATAGACAAAAGTCTGTTCTTACTGTCTACTGAGGCCTTGATCTTGTAATTTCTTGCATAGAGTGTAGCCAAAGACAGGATTTAAACTTCAACATAAATGCAAGCAAAAAGCATGCACGGGCATAACAGAAGTTAGCTAATATGCACAATTGCCTGTACAGGGAAGAAATAAGCCTTAAGTCCCCCAAATCCATCCATATTCATATTCAGCACACCCAGTTTGGTTCAGAAAGTAGTTATCTTGTATAAAATATGGATGTTCACAGTAAGGATTAACATTTGTAACTTGAACACATGCAGTTACCAACTGAGATGTGCCTTGATGTTCCCAGGAAAAAGTATGTCAGGATGGGAAAAAAGGCAGAATAGAGACCATATCCAACAGGAACTGCAACCAGCAAAGCATATGCCAAACCTGAAACAATAGATCATCAAAATGTCAGATTTTAAAACTCTCAACAAACTCCTATCTTGTCTAGAATAGACTTTCAGAAAAATTTACTCCTTTTGCCCAGATACAATTTAGAATGTGTTTTGTCTGTAAATCAGTTGCAGGCACATATGTGAGTATCCATGACTGTAAATGATTGTTTATCCCACACTAATAGTTGGATGAGTAAATACTGAAAGATGTTGCTGTATTTGTATAGGTAGCACATAACATAGGCTCAGATGTGAAGTTTTAGTAGGGGAACGCTGTTGTGAGAGTGAATGGGCTGACCCTTGAGAGAAAAGAGGGATATGCCAAGCGTTCTAGTTATAGACAGACATTTCAAGCACAGACTGAATTACTGTTCAGCCTTTCTGAAAACCAGGCCACTTTTATTTTTTTAATTTTTTTTTTTGTAGCAGCTTATAAACTTAAAAACCAAAAGTAAATCACAGAAATTTGAGTTTTGATCCTTACTGTCTTCCTCTGTATACCCACTCAAGCCATCAAATCAACAAACAATGAGAAAGAGAAAGAGAAGAGAGAAGAGAGGAAAGAGAAGAGAGGAAAGAAAAGAGAAAATAGAAAATAGAAAGGAGAGAAAGAAGAGAGAAAAGAGAAGAGAGAAGAGGGGAGAGGGGGGAGAGGAGGGGCGGGGGGGGGAGGGGGGGGGGGGGGAGGGGGGGG
>WTSP01012509.1:0-34524 GCA_025331215.1 Actenoides lindsayi | reverse complement strand
GGGGCTGGGCCCCGCGCCCCTTACGCCGGCCTCCGCCCCCGCGCCGGCATCTTCCCCTCGATCAACGGCAGGCACGGCAGCACCGGGGTGCGGGCGGCCGGGCCGGGGCCGAGGCCGCAACCCCGCGGGCGTGGGCGGCGCCGGCGGTGGGTAGCTTCACCGCGGGCGGCCGCCAACAAAGCTGCGCGCCGCGCCGCGCCTCCTCTCCGGCGAAAGCGCGGCAGGGGGATGCGGCCGCCCCGCGCTCCGCTGGAGGAGGACGCTGCGGAAATCGCGGTGATCCCGCCCGCTCCGCGCCAGGCCGCGGCTCGGCGGCCGCTCGGGCCCTGCCGAGGGAAAGGGCTGCGGCGCCCGGCGCGCTGCAGACGAGACCGGTCCCCGCCGAGACCCGCCCGGCCGGTCCCGGCCCGCGCTCCCAAAAGCCCTAACTCCGGACAGGCTGGCGAGAAGCCTTATCCGTGCGGACCCGGGGACAGATGGTCCCGCAGCCGCTACGTTTTAAATGCTATTCGTGAGAAAGCACCGCTGAGCTGCCAATTTCTTTTTTTTAATTCACATAGAGTTATTAGCACTGACAGTTATCAATGTCAGCAACGGGAACATGAGCCAGCCTTTATCATTCTTCAGTGTCAGTTATCCTGTCTGTTGAAGACGTTTAGGAGCCATCAGCTCTGCATTTCCTACTTTTTCAGCGATTTTACTTGTGCTTTGTCCATCACAATGAATTCAGGAAGGTTTTCGTAGGAAAAAAACTGTATATGAAATGAAAGCTCAGAATACACACAGTGATCATCAGAAGGCCAGTGACGTGAAACACACCAGAACCACAGCCCAACAAAAACACAGTAATACGTGTTTCCAGTGACAGGAAAAACTGACACATTAGACTTATTCTTACATGACCCAGGTCCCAGTTGTTACTCTGAGACCACACCTCATGGTTTGTTTTCTTTTCTGAGTCACATGAAAGTAAAAACCTTAGCACCAGCAAGGAGCACATCAGTCCGAACTACTTTGTGTTCTGCCCCTGTTTTCTAAATTATAGATGTCTATCAATATATGGACAACAAAGTGGGTTTCTATAGACACCGTTCCTTCAAAATCAGCCGCTGGCAACTACATTCAATTGATGTATATGTAAATACAAGGTTAATTTTGTATATCTTATCCTGTACTCACAACTCCCTGGGCTTGAAATCCTTCCTGTACAGCACCATCGTCTTGGGTTTCTACAGAAGGAGGGAATTTGCTCTTCGGCCTTTCTGTATGCTACGAGACAAACTGCTCCAGATAGGAGCGCGTGTGGCTGTATTCCAAAGTAGGTCAAGCCGTGAAAGTCACCAACACTCTTCCATGTATCCGAAGCTTTAAAACTTTGTTTTGGTTCTTTTCTGTGAATTGCACACCTATTAGCACTTTACATTGTAGTTTAAACATCCTCAGTGCACACGATTGGGGTAAAACTGACCGGTCTTCTACAACATTTCCCTGAATCCTTATACTTAAGAGAGTACTACTCTGATGGATCACTGAAAAAAAAAAAGCTGATTGGATTTACATTAAAGGCTCAGACTGGATAATCATATACAGGTTAGTAGTGATTTGGGCATTCTTAGATACATATCTCTCTCTTCAACAGTGCCTTGATTTGGCACTGACAGTGTAATGCCCATTTTACTTTCTGCAACAAGATGAAAAGAGAAAAACGGATGTATAATGTCAAGAGTTTAATAACATTTATAATTATTTGTGCTGTCGTTTTGGTTATCATGGCATTTTTATGATGAGACACTGAGAAGATGAAAACCATTAGCTAATGAATTATTCTCCATGGATTTGGGAGCTGTAGAAGCCCTTTGACGGTGTGACATAAGTGCAGACTGCCTTTAAGACTTCTCATCTGTCGTATTAAAAACTACATAAATCATACACTGGATTTTCATGTTTCTCTCCCTCAGAATGGATTTTGAGAATGCTCTTGTGGCCGTGCTAGAAAAATCCTATTTCCATTGAACAAAAATGTTATTTCATATAAATCTTTAAATCCCCTTGACTTCCTCCCAAACACAAATGACAGCGATCCCAACAATAGTAAAATATAAAGTATTTGTAGAATGTTGATTCCTGTTGATTCCTATGCTTATATTTCTGATATATCCACATTATATGTGATACACCAAGCATAGCTCTTTATACAGATCCTGTGTCTGAATAGACTTCATAGAATTACAGAATGGTAGTGGTTGGTAGGGACCTTTAAAGATCATCTGTCCAACCCTCCTGCCAGAGCAGGATGACCCAGAGTAGATCACAGAGGAACAAGTCCAGGCGGCTTTTGAAAGTCTCCAGAGTTGGGTGCATGCTAGAAAATAAACACAATTCAGAGAGGAATTGCTACTTCTGTCTTCCTGGGTGTTTACACACCCACAGACGCTATGCTAAAAAGGAAGAGGGTGACTTTCCAGAGCCATCTGCTGAGGCAGTAAGTAGTTAACCTTCAAGAGAGAGGAAAAAAAAAAACCAAAAAAGAAAGAGAAAACCAGCCTGCTTTCCTGGAGCAAACAGCTGTCTTTTCTCCTCTTTCCAACTCTATTGCTTCCCCACATACACCTGGATCCACCTCATCTCTCCGTTGCTGAAAAGTTAATATGAAAGTAATCAACATGACAGAAACTCATACGTAATCAGCTTTGCCCAAATGGGTATTTCTGCTGTTTTCACTGGGGCTCTAATAACATTCTGTAAGATATGTGCAGTGCACAATGCACGGCGGCACCCTTAGGGACTGAGAAATATCTTTTTAAGCTTAAGTTACAATGTATTTGAGGCAAAGTTATTATTATGTGAGAATTGGAAAAACTGTATTACTCTCACCTGGCGAGTAGGACCTAAAAAAGAGCTGAAGTAGTGCTAGAACACTAAAACTTCCAAAGAATGTTAGTGTAATCTTCCTGGAAAAAGTTTCACTGGAGAAAAAAAGAATTTTCAGTCATCCCCAGAAATTATTTAGCAATAAACACTGCAAAATGATATGAACTGTGAAAATCTTTCTCCATAAAAGTTAGACATCCAAAAGGTCTAATTAATGCCCTTAAAGTTCTGTATAGGATGAGAACCTATGACCTACTGACATAAGGATGCACCCTCTATAAAAGGGATTTTTATCTGCTCTAACTCTGGACGTTGGTAACTTAAAAAAATGCGACATATACTTAATATAATTTGTTAGGCATTAATATGAAACAGCAATATGCATTTTGTCTCGCAATATTACTTAATTCCAACACAAATACTTAAGAGACAAGTGCAGAAAAAGAAAAAGGTAATTTTTCAGCAAGCAGTAAAATATGAAAGTAAAGCAATACCCTAGTGCTTCCCAACTCCTTTCTGTTCCTTTTGGTTAACATTTAGAGCAAATAAAGAAGGCCTTGGTGAATCATTACTGAAGGTCATCATCTAGCACCATGTGATCAGCAGCAGAGTGTATGAAGAACAATACCCTTTGAGAGGGTAACTTTCCTATGCAACAGCTAGAAGCGTTAAAAGACAAGAAATGCTGTTCCATGTTACATGAAGATTTCCTATTTTCCCAGCAATTCAATTATCTGCAAGACAATGGGCCAGGCTGAATATTCAAAGCAAGAGTTTCTTTGCCATGACCATTAAAAAGCCAAATATAAAAAAAAAAGCTAAAAGGATTAACGGAAAGAACATTCATGTGGGATGAAAATATGTTTCACAAGACTTCTGGACAGATTACTGTGCAGCAGGTGAAAGTATTAACTGAGAGAATCAGCCTAGGTGCCAAAATCTGAAGGACATACTCTCCAGCCCGTCCTGCCTCTTTTGTGCTGCACAAAAGACTTAATGAGAGTGAAAACCATCTGCAGCTCCCCAGCTGGGGATTTCTGAGATATGAAAGAGTCTCTTAGTGACTGTGGAGTTGTCCATCCCATGGGAGGCCACACGCCCCTGCAGTCTGAGCAGAGAAAGGGGAGGGCATGGGGAGGGCACAGGGAGGGAAAGCACACCTGGGGTTTGCTGCTCCAGCCACCTGCAGCTGGGTCCATGGGCCCTCAGGAGCTGTCACCATCTGGTACTACCTGGTGCCAGGACAAGCATTTACCCGGCCAGACAGTCAAAGGGTTTCACAGCAGCTCTCCACTCGTTTGGTGTACAGAGAAGAGACCAACTGCGCTGGGCCATCTGGGCCGCTCTGGTTAGAGCTCAAATCTACAGACCTGATCTGGCAAAACTCCCATGGATACCTCTCAGGGCTTCCCTGAGTTGGCCTTCTGGTCTTGGACCCAGAGGAACATTAAAACATAAAGCAAATAAACACATGGCCAAATTTTGATTTAGAAAAATGTAATTCATTAATGAGAAGTATATTAATTGCAAATACTAAAGCAATCTCCTACCAATAACTTTTTATGAAATTACGGAAGTAGTTCTCGGGTACAGAAATGAAATCTGCTGCAGTTCTTAATGCTTCCAGATAGTTACTGATATATGCATAAAGATCACTGAATTGGGCTGAAAGTTATGATGATAAAAGCAATTGTCAGTTTCTGTTGGTACTTGCAGAGGTTTAATTTTAGAACTGTACCCTTCGAGAAGTAATACAGAATTCGATTCATACACGCTGCATCCAAAGTCATACTGAAATGTCACTTGTAAAACACGATTTCATGATCTAGCTATTTGACTTACAAATGTGTCAGTCAAACGTGCAGAGAAAGCCTGCAGTATACGTAGGCTGTCTTGAGGTAGTATGGTACAGCATCAAGGCACCATGCTTTCGTAAAATCAGGAAGCATTCAAAACTGAAGAAAATGAACACATTGTTCTCGTGGAATATTCTTGCTGAAGCAAGTAAAGGGAGTCTGTGCAGAAACAGTCCGACATCATGCTGAGAAGGCAAATGATATAAAGATTGCGAAAGTGTTAAGACATTAGTGAGGCTGAAAAGAGGATCACAAATCTGTATCACAACCCTAGAGAATTTAAGGATCTTTACTGACAGTAGGGGAACAATCCCTGGTTTTCCCTCCATGAAGGGAGAGTAGAAAAGGCTCAAGCAGGTGGTACAGAACTGCCACATCACTAATATCACTAGGATTCACATCCTTGACTATTTATCTGGTGTCCTTCTTCACGTTAGTTTACATCTCTCTAGACGGTAACAAAGGTTATTTGACTTACACATTTGGTCAATTATTTGACTAAATGCCTCAAATGATGTCTTTAAGGAGTCTTACAGCTTCCCACAAAAGCAACAATTACCATGTAGATGCATTTAGTAAGCAAATACAACAGATACTAAGTGAGCGGGCTATACTACCAATGAATTTTCTTTAAATGATTTGAAGAAAGCAATAATTTCTCTGGCAATCAGGCAGGAGGTTCCCTAGGGGCTTTAATTCCTTCTGCATCCTACATAGGATTGAATGTGGAATTAGCAGAGCTGGAAAATGCCCCTCCAGCTCAGGCAGAAATAATATATTTCTCACTGTAAGCGGAAGCTTCTCTTCAGGAGATGTTTGTGCTTCACTGCTCTTTATCAAACTGGGTAACACGAATATACATTTCACTAACAGGCATGATCAGCAATGCAAACTCAATTTATCATGAACTGAGAGAGAACTGTCGAACACATAAGCCACATTTATCCTGCACAAAACAAATAAACATCAATGCCATGAAAATGAAGCCACTCTGAAAGCCTGAAGAATCAACAAAGAAGCTTTTTGCCTTTGCCTAATCCAGATAAACCTTCTTAAGATCCCATTCAAAATAGATGCTTGACATGATTTCCATCCACAACAGCTTTCTTACCCATTATTTCCATTTCCATTTATGAAAGGGCTACAAGTTTATATTTAAGAATCCACAGTCGTCTAAAGCACAGATACCGAGACTGTTATTTTGGCTAAGAATTCAATGCATCATGGTGAAAATTACTAGAGCTTTACCTTCCCCAACTCTTTTCCCAAATTTGTTGAGAGAAGACTTTCGTTCAGTGACTGCATAATACACAAATGCTGGTGGCCTTAAAGACAATGTGCAGTCAGTTTTCTGTGTAGGAGTGTCACCATAACCGTATGCAACACCATTACAAAGATAACCACAAAATCCTAACAGCCATGAATATTATCTCACTCCCTATTGAGGCTCAAAGCAAAAGGAAGATCTTGTATTTTGATATTTTTACCTTGTTCTTACCGCAAGGTGTTATACAACTTCAGTGTTAATTTTCACCTGACATTTTTTCCTTGGCATCGCATGGAAAGACAGCAGTGGCAAACCATTACTTTGTAACAATAACAACATGCATTCCACAAGAATGTAAATCTACCTTATTCTATTTTTTTTTTAATATAGTGTAGGCTATCTGACCACCTTGAAATATTGCAACCTATCCATTCCTAATGTATATTCGTTTAAAAGTAACTCACTGGGCAGCTTTACCGTGTGAACCAACACTTTTATTCAAAAATCAAACCTTCAAAAAATAACCACGGGAGTAGAAAGAGACCTGTAGGTGTACCTCTCTCTTAGAAAGTTTACATAAAATATTATGTGAATAACTTTTTTAAACATGTTTCTCTACCTTATAATAGAAAGGTGTTAGAAAACTCAGAATTCTATTCGGATTTCTAACATCTGTTTTATGTATTACAAAAAAAAATTAGGCAAACAACCATTAGACTTTTGAGGCTTAGAGATTCTGACTACCCAGACCCAGTGATGTGGTGGTGTATCAGCCAGTACAACTGAGAACAGGGACCTCAGATGAACAACAAATAAAAATAAGGGCTCCAAACTAAAACCACAATGAGGCATATTAACATGCCAGAAAGTGCTTGTGCATAAAGCATGCACTTAGATTCAGACAGCAACTTAACTGCTTATCTGAAGAAGGACAAATTTAAAAATGCACTTCACGTTAAGCCAAACATCAACAGGCACAAACATGGCATGTGTCCGTGAGAAACAATCACACTGCAAATTTAATAACTGTTCAGGAGAAGAGTGTGATGACACATATGGAAGAAACGACAGCAGCAAGGAACATTAGAGGAAGCAGCAATACCAGAAATCTTCACACTGACAAAGAACAACAAACAAATATTTGGGTTTACAGAGTAAATAAAAATACAGTGCCGAGTGTAAGAAATAAGGCCCAAATAAGAACTCCAGTGTAATCAACAGTACAGCTAAGTCTTGTACCCAAGTCACTATCTGCCTGTGTTACCTGTAGAAAAGAATACTGGTGGTATGTACTGCTGTGTACTGCTGAGTACCCAGTAATGGTTTTTTATGTAATCCGTGTACTGGAGACCAAACCTAAAGCCTTGCAGGTATTTTTTAGAAGAGCAGAGCAAAGAAGAACAGGAATTCCTGAGACAAACATTAAAAACTCAGAGATAAGAAAACATAGTTAGACTCGGACCGGTATTACCAGTCTTAGTACTTAACAGTATGGCTACACAAACTCCAAAAATTGAAGCATGGAGAAAAGAAATCTCTACAAGTATTTACAGTTTTAAATACTCTGATATGCAGATGATACACTGCAAGGGTATCTGGAATGCAGTCTGAACAGATCAAAGTCACTCTTCCCCTCAACATGTTTAGATCAGGAATATCTGTCAAGTTTCAGCTAAGCTAACATCACTGTATTAGGCAACCATTTAAATCCCATGCCAGATTTTGGGCCAGTATGTGGTTTCAGAGCAGGAATCCAAACTATTGCATGGCAATTATTCCAGGAGTAACAAAACTACATACAAACATTTCACTGATGAATGTGGCTTTGTTTTTGTAGACATATTACTAAGTTGAGGTAGGCCGCACACTGTTCTACATTTGTGGCCTTGCCTACTTTGCTTTATTGAAAAACTAAAATGTCATCTGTCTTCTTAATTCTACAGTAAAATTCACAGGGTGTATCCTACTTTCCACACAAACACCCCTCTGTTGGCTTCTGTTGATAGGTGAAAGCCTTAGTTTTGTGGTTTACAACAGTTATTTTACAGGGCAACTTGAGAGGCTTCACTTACTCTCCATTTATCCAAACTTTGTTTATAATAAAGTCCCACTTCCTCATCTCTGAAGCAAATTACAGAACTGTGTATTATGAAACTGGGATTTACATGTTGATGAACTGAAAGTACAGACATAACATAGCCATGTACTATACAGACAGATATCCAGATTTCCATAGTGAGGTTTTGCCTGATGGCATCATGCACTTGCAACCCGTAGGAGCTATTCTTCACTCCTTAGTATCTTGTATGAAAGGCTACCTCCTGATTTTAGTGAAGTCTGAATGTGTTGCACACATTCATACAGTTGTACAGATTCATATGGATACAGACTGCATAGAGTGTTATCATCATTCTACGAAGAATATTCTTGCAATGACAGAGTGAAGTCTATACACTTAAAAATTTATCTCAGCCTTAAGGACTGTAGTTCAGGCGACAAAGATGCCATTATTTGACAACAGATCCTGGAGACTTTTGATCATGCTTTAGGCTATGTAAGTGATCTGTACGTAAGTATGTAATATCTGTACGTATGTAAGTTATCCAGATCACTGATTAGTGAGTGACCAGATTAGTGCAAAGTGAGTATTCTGCAACGTGAATATTCGTACCTGGATTTTACCAGTGAATAGGAAAAGGACTCTAAATTCTGAAAAGTCTGCTCTAATCAGGTTTGAATAGCACACTTCATTCTACACTAATGCATCTTATTAAGCATAAGTGGAATTAAATTCCTACAAAAAGCAGAATGAGGCAGGGAAAAAAAGGGAATAAATGTTACTTAGTTTAGCCTTGATGGCTAATTCATGGTACTTTACTACACTATATCAAAGGTGTCTGAATAACTTCAGTAAAGTGCTATAATATATTACTGCATAAAATATCATCTCCATATAATATTCCTATGAATAATGAATGCTATTTAGGCAGCAAACTACCACTTTCACCTAAAGATATATTATTACTTCCACAAAGGCAGATATGATATTCTGAGAAAAACAAAATATTCCAGGTAATATAACGATTTAAAAAACATTATGATTACAACTTGGTATATTTTGAAGAATATTATTACTGTATATTTGTTAAACCTCTTAATTTGCCTCAAATTACACATGTCTGGAGAAGTCTGCTGAATATAGTATTTATTTCAGGTATTAGGTCTGTTTTTTTCTGAGAAGTGCTAGGTTGACACATGAACAGAAAGTGGCAGGAAAAGAAATATTGTTTCTCCCACAGTAAGCACACTAATATAAAGCTTAAAAATGAAGCAGTAGCAGCACATTTTTGCGTAGACCTTTGAACTGCACCATATGGTTGACACTCAATTAAGCAAAGATTTATCAGTCCCTGACAGCAATGTGTCCCAGACTCGTTATTTTCTCAAATCCTTGAATCAGAAGACTAGAACTGAACATACAATTTTCTGGGCTCACACAAGATACCACACACATTCAAATCTTTGAATGAAATGAGGAAAATTTAATGTATATTTTCTTGAGTATGCGTTTCTCAATTTTAGAATGAAAATATACCAGTACTATAAAAACTACAAAAAGGCAGTTTCATGTTACAGCTTTGGAAAAGTTAAATCTCACCACATAAAAAAGGTGAGGTCCAAATCTCTACCAAGTCTCCTCAAGCAGTTCTATCATTTACTTTACATCTCCTTTAGCAACCACCAAATTGCATGGCAAAGAATGTTCTCTTCACTAAAATGACAGGATACCCACCCAGTAAAACTGTGCATTTTATTGCTGAGTTAACAAATTGAATGAGTTCACCATGCAGTCTGAATGGCACAAGATCAGCTATAACAGGCAGGTGATCCCATGATTGGGAAAAGACAGCAAGGGAGAAGGGAATGAGACAATTTCTGCTTGAAAGCACAGTGCTGTTATTCTAATCTAAATACCGTTTTTCTACTCCCTGGACACTATGCTTCTGCTTTTAGCTGTGTGCTTTTCCAGTTCATTTACATCACACCCAAGTGCAGCACTAAATTCATGAACAACAGACAAGTCCATGACTTCAAGTCCAAAAGTGCTAAAAGTGGACTAAGAAAAAAGAACTTCAGAATCAATCCAGTAGGAATTTTATCCAAGTGAGTACTGGAGAGGATATCAAGATCTGGAATGTAAAATATTGTGACTGCATAGGAGAAGATGTAACATTTTAATTCAAGATTGAATATTTCATTTATTTGATGATGGACTCAAACATAGATAAAATATATCAGACTGAAGTAGGTAATTAATTTTCTCCCATCAGATCAAGGCAATAGAAATGTAACAAGAAAGTTGTTTACAATGAAAATCCTAACCCCAAATTTGGCAATAACAAAGTCAGTCAAACTTAAAGCTTTTATGTTAAATTGTAAAAGCTTTATTTTAAATTCCATGTAAGACTCTGTGGTTAAATTCTGCTTTTATAGACAGATGGTAGGGTTTTTTCTTTGCTTGTTTATTTTAAATGTACTTGAGTGCATCTATTCAGTTTGCTGGGACAACTAAAACATAATTTGCAATATTTTAATCCACGAGGCTTAATTCCCTTGCAATCGCCATTTCAATGTAACAACAGATTTCACTGTCGCTATTGCTACAAAGGGATTAAACTTTCCCTGTTGATTTTGCATACTGGGGAAAAAAAAACAAAAAACAAACCTGACGGGTTCAATGAGTTTTGTTTGAGGGGTTTTGTTTATTTGTTATTCCTTTTCGTAAGTGTCACCTCATCATTGCAATCCATCTTTTCAGAAATGTTGGAATGTTCTTATGCTATAGTAAAACTACAAAAGATTTCTGTAGTCCTGTTTTTCCACGTCTCCAGTTTACTGAATCCTCATGGAATACTAAATATCTTCTAACATAACAAATATAATGCGGGAATGAAGAATACCACTTAAAACTGACTTCAACTGTAAATTTACTATCAGCACTATACAAAAAAAGTATATTTACAGCATTTAGGTGTTCACATAGTTTACAGAATAATGCTGGTGCATTGCAAATTATGGTTATTCTACTTCCATGACCTGTCTCAGTCTGTTCCATTAAACTCTTTGATCAGGGAAAATGCTCTTTCTTGACAGATTAGTGCAGACTTTATTTACTTAACAGGGGGAATCCACAAAAACTTGACTGCTGGTCTGGCATTAAGTCTTTTTATCATTATTACTTTACACATACAGTATAGTTCAGTAAAGAATCTTCTATTATTTTTGCAAAACATAGCCTTTCTACACTGATAAGACACTGGAGGAGACTGACAGACACATTTTCAGCTAGATGTGTATCAAGGGACAAATGAAGATATTAAGTGATTTAGCTGAAGTTATTCAGCACCTCAGCTGGAACCCAAGAATTCTGGTATCAGTTTCCCAACTAGCATACATTGATATGAAATATCTGACATTATATGAGCACCTGGCCACCAAGTTCTAGCTTTCTATTCTACAGCACAAAGTTACAGTCTTTCTACAGTCTGTTTGCATTGTGTAAGTTCAGAGATTTCCTAATTTTTTTCATATTTCTTGGAAAGGATATGAAGGAATAGAGAGAGGTCATCTAGTACATTGCTTCCAAACTTTTTTAAAATCCAAGGGCCAGATAGTACTTTGGGAAAGAAAAAAAATCTAAAGAAATGTTGTATTCTTTTTTTTTTTTTTTGTGGAAATGCATGCGATAAATATTTAGCATGCAAGCAAAAGAAGTTGTATTAAACTGTTACCATATGTACCATCTTCATTTAAAATATTAATTAGAAAAATGATAATAATATGGACTAATTCCTGATTTTGCCTGTCAAAACTCAATGACACATAGCTGCTAACTCACACAAAAATGTATCCATATGAGGTTTTATTTTGCTTTTTCTAATTGCAATTCTTAACACTTGATCAGGCCATCACCTCTTCAGGATACCACCAGGGTCTGTGGACCATGGATTTAGTCATATAGGTCTAGTCCATCCTTCTGCCTTAAGGTAGAATGAATTATGACTGAACCATGAAGGACATCAGAGCAAATGATCAGAATAGTGTCTTTGGCCATAAATTCTATGAACAATAGTGATTGCCTTAAAATGTACAGTGAAATTACAGCATATTATACAGTTTTGGTGTTCATAGTCATTAATTCTGATTACAAAACAAAACAGACCCAAAGAAACCCAGCCCTAGTAAACTCAGCTAGTAAGTGCTACAGGCTTCAGTAAAAGACAACATTAATTCAGCCTGTTTTCTATGATTCAGTCAGTTTGACCATACAGGTAAGAATTTGTGCTCATTGCATCCTGCAGCCTATCAGTTACTGAAAGATATTCCAGCTCTGTGATATTTATTTTTTTTTAAAGGGTCTGACACTGCCTTGTTGAATGCCATTGTGCATTCTTTCCATAGTCACACAGACCTTTGTCAGTGGCAGGAAAAGTCACTTAGAAAGTCTCTAGTGCTAGAGTACTTACCTGTGTTCTTTTTAAAAAATCAGGAGAAAAAAACATTGAATTCTGTATAGTGTGAGCAGGCTGTCAAAGGTCAACATTAGCAGAAGAATTTCAATGTTCTCTTTAGCATCAGTATTATTTTTTTTTTTTTTTGAGCAGGAACTGGGATGTTGTCTGCTGTTTGACGTAGAGTTAAGAACACAAAACCTGTCAGCATTTAAGGAAACAAGGTCTGAAGGGAGAAATAGTATTTTATAGAGCAGTATTTAGGGCAATTGCATTTTAACATAATTAAATACTGCACCACTGGAAGTACAGAAAACCCTGCATTGTTTGTAAATACAGTTAAGCCTTTTAATCAGATCATCACCTTTTCATAAGTACATCAACAAAAATGACAGCCAGTAGAGAAAAAAAACCCAATTAATATTATAATATTGCTTAGATAAACTAATTTTCTAACATTCAAAACAATAAGCAGTGATATATTTTGGTGAATGTATTGTTTTTAGTATAAACTAAACTCTGCTACTTAATATAACTAAATGTGTTAGCTGCATCTGTTACTGATGCAAGTTGTTTTAAGAGGTAACAGAAGAGATTCTCTGGTGTGGAACTGGTATTTTGCACTGCAATCCAGTGCAGTCCATTAGACCCACAAGGATCCCAGTGTAAAACAGGTATTGACAGTATAGGTTATGCTTCTCTCCTTTTTTCCCTGCTGCTGGCATAAATCCAGGCTCAAATCTCCCAATCCTAAGGTTCAGTCCCCACAGCACCACCACAAATTTCAAAAAGGTAAATGACACTTTCCCCTTCACTGATGAATCAGTTCTGGACAAAGCAAACACACAAATTTGAAGTGAAAAAAGGCAAGCTGTACTGTCTTTTAGTGCACGCACCTGGGTTACAGCATATGTGTCCGTCTGCAACTCCCAGGATTCGGGCCACAGTCACCAAAGCTATACAGCAGTCTCTGGTTATTCGTGCAAAAATAGCACAGCACTTCAAAGAGTGCACAATGCAGGTTTAGTACAGTAGAAGACAAAACCCTTCCAAAAATATAAGCCGACTTTTGATTATATTTGGAAAGACAATGTTCCTCGTAAGGACTGCATAAACAATTCCTGAACTCAAATATAAAATATTCATTACAATGTAATGTATCCTATGTGATGCCTTTGCATTCTATACATCCCTAATTTCAATCTGAGGCTAGTTACTTGACTGTCTAATGGCATTCTCCTGCCTTCTTGTTTCCTTGTTCTGAAGAGGCCATTCTTCCAGTAACAAACTGAAAACACAACAGTCATTTACATCTCCTACCATGTTAGTGTTTTACCCTTAGAGACTTTTGCACTTCAAAAATAGGCCAGCAGATACATTAAGCTTATGTGTCACTGACATTAAAGTAGGAAGCAAACCCTAACTCAGAATTTAATTCTCATTTATGAAAAGCACTTAAATAGGATTTACAGCTTTCAGTGTTTGAATTTAAAAATAGGAAAAAAAGTATTACTAAGAGCATTGCTATTATTTAACAACTGAAACTTGTGATATTACATATTGGGATTGGAGATTTTCAGCCAGGTAGCCAGAACACCTAGAAAGTCATAATACGGAAAACAATAAAAGCCATTATAAATATTTTTGCATTTTTACAATGCTTTTTCTAAGATAAAACCCCCAACATTTCCACTGCCAGCTCCTAAAGCATGAGAAAAGACAGTTTCAACACAAGAGAACTTTTCTTTCATTTTCACAAATTGTATGCAATTGTTTCACACTTTGTGGAATTACACAGATGTAAACAAGGAAATGTTATTGTTTGTAGGAGAACTGCTGATGATCTGTTTAAAGTGGATTCAAACACCTAGCAGAATTCACTGTACTCTGCTTACATGAAATATTGCTCCTCAGCAGGAGTGCAGGTCGCTGTTCTAGAAGTGTGCCAAATGTTCTGGTATAATTTCATTTGATTTAAGTGAAAGAGGAGCAAAGAGGGACAACTGAACAATTACAAACATTTCTGTCATTGCAGGACTGTCATGTTTGACTGTTTTAGATGTCATTTAGACTTGACATATATCTTTAAATCTGTTGAAATTTATGCATTAGCTTGTCATGTACAATGACAGTTTGATTACACTTGAATTCTGTATTCTTTTAGTTCAGTGCCTGAAAAGGTGGTATTTGTGTCTGTAAGGTAAAAAGAAAGACTGTCTAGTGCCACATTAGGTTTTTAAACTCCTGAAGATACGGAGCTGGTCTGATGACATGAACTAATTAAGACAGAAGCTGATTTTGCCTCCATATCTCAGAGTGAAAAATAGGAATGATATCAAAGTTTTGTTGTTATTTCTTGTCCTAATTTCTTAGTACTGCATGTGGAAGTTAAAAATAATATCATTGCACTTTGGCTAATAACTACTTGCTGAAGTAAACCTGAGTGCCATAAAAACATCCTCTATTTAAAGCAATAGGACTTTTACATACTCCTAAAGGAGCAGATGCCATCTTATATTTTGCAGATTTCTCAGACAACAGTTGGACAGCAAATTGACACATTTACCAGATATTGATTGTCCCTGGTCTACTGCTCTATAGCCTGTTTCTTGATTTCAAAAAGTGTGAGTTTTGATTCAGAATCAATACACTACTTACATTGCCATCTTATTGGGCCCTTCTTCGAGTGAATTAATAGAATACAGATAAAATGCCAGTTCTTTTACAAGTATTCCACACTTCTCATACACACTTTTACACACTAGGAAAATTATATTTTCTATTCATTAAGATGAACTTTGAGAAGAATGTTATTTATTCTGCCTACAATGTTGTGCAGAAAAGACTGGCCAATAGTTTGGCATGCTCTCCTTTTTGGAGAACGTGAAGCTTCATAGCCAGAACATTGTACTTGATGCATAGAGCATGTTCATTTTTTAATTACTGAAATTGTAAGACACTGAAAGGAAAACTAAAGCAGGAGAAACACGAGTCTTATTTTCACAACATTTTAACTAGAGACTTCTTATGTGCCTACAAAGTGAAGACAAAATACAGCTGCAGAACCTGCATTGGTATCTCAAGTTTCTGAAAGTGTTCTGAACTACAGATACTGGGGTTAACTGTAAAGATAAACTACATGTGAGTATCGGTCAGATCTGTATTTATACACATCCAAAGCTCAAGACTTTTTGTGTCGACAGCTTTCAGTCTGGGCTCAACAGCACACAAAAAACCCCCCCAGTATTCCAGAAGAAAGAAATAGGATGGAAAATAAATTACCTAGTAACTCTGTGTCCTGTCAAAAGGAGGGATGACTTAGTTAAATAAAAACTTAGATACAAATATACTATTATATTTTCTTTATATATGTATATACACACACATATAGAGACAGAATCATCTACTTGCAAGTTTCTTATTAAAAACATTAGTCTTCATACAAAATCTGATGGCTTTAGTTTATTTGGTGCTAGTGTCGATATCCTGCAACTCATAATTCTCAGTGTGGCATCATCATCAGTCATTCTCAAGATGCTAATGCTATTACAGACTACCTCAGACAGGAAAAAACAAGCAAAAAAAACCCAGAAGAAAATTTAAATTAATCATACCAATCTGAATTCTGTTTTCACAAAACTGATCTTAAGAATATGAAAACGACTCAAGAAAGAGGAATAAAACACTGGTAATCACCTAATATGTTTATTTTCCTCATATTACAGTCAAATTATCTTTTGGATTTTGTGAATGGAATTTGGTTGCTCACAGAGTGGTGTTTAGTACCATTTTAGACAACCTCAAGTATCCCAGCTGGCTTCCCTTGGCTTGGGACGCCCTTACATTTTGTATTACATCTGTTAGCCCTGTGAGAATATCTTCCGTGGCCTGAAACATATAAATTGGCACTAGACTTCTATGTTTATGCACCTGAAAGCCTAATCCGTACTCCCTTTTGCTCTGGTTGACATTGTATGACATATATCAGACTATCAGCATTGTATATTAATTCAACAGTGCTGTGAAAATGACAAGATAAGCAGGAAACTGAAAGTGGTATTCTGCTGCTTAATATTTTAATACAATAGCAGCTTCAATGAAACACTAAATTCACATTCACTGGTTTGCATAAACATTCTTATTCCCTATTCACACACACACAAAAAAGAATATTTTTCTGTCAGCAGTACTGATTTAACTCTTGAGTTGCATATCTAAGGATTCTGCTATTGTCTACCTGTGTTGTTGACTATTATCCATCCTTGTCTGAGACAAAGCTGTCAAACTGGAGAAATATCGTGTTAGCTCTCTATAAACAAGGGGAGGGGAGGAAAAGAAGGGCAGATTAGAGGCAGGTAAGCAGAGAGATGTAAACCCAGAACCTTCTGCTTTTACCTGGTATACAAAATAAGGATTATCAATACTGTCAGCAAAAAGAGGAAAAAATATGTTATATAGAATACCTCCAATGCTATGTTATTATGTAATATACCTAATAATATACTTACTGTAAGACTCTATAGCAGCTAATAACACTAAGCTGGGGATGATCTTTTCATGATATTCTACTCAAAGGCTGGTCTCCAGCTTTCCTAAAGATCTGACAGGTTGCTACAAAGAACAGATGGATGGAAACAGACCGGACAGCACAAAATACAGAGTTATCGCCAGTAAACCACCACAGTGGTAGTAATCTACTCATAACCTGGATTCTTACCAAGTTTTGCAGACCTAACAGTGTAGGAGAGTTTTAAGGATGGGTTAATGAACAGTGCTTTCAGCATCTTTATGTTGACAACCTTATAAATGGGTAAGTGATGAGAACTAAAAATAATAATAAAAAAAAATAATCAACACATAGGCACTTCTATGAGAATTAAATTAAAGCATGCTGGAGTCCAACAGCATGGACCAAGGAAACTCAGAAGTTAGCATCTAATTAATGAGAAAAAATATCAGCAGGATGAAAAAAAAATAAATTATGAAGGGTTCCAAAGAGAAAACTTCCTGCTAACAATTTCTACAGCCTGTACCTGATGCAATTAAAAAGGACAATTTAGAAGAAGATAAACCAGTTGAAGCAACACTGGAAAAAAACGATCTTACAGCAGTGACAGAATAGAGTTGAGGCTCTTACCCTACAAAGTACCTTCCTTTGCAGAATGCTAATCTGGATGGACAAACTGATCCAGTTTATCCTACCTCTCAAATCGAACTTGCAAGTTCCACCCACTGCTGCAGAATTCTCTCATACCATCCAAGGAATCCAAAATAAAGACCTTTTTACTAGTGTTTGCTCCCTGATTTACCTTCATACCAAAGCATTCTGCATAAGCAAGTACTTGAGTGAGATGAAAAGAATTCTGAAGACAAGCACTACACAAGTGCTTCCAGCTCAGACTCCACCTTGAACAAAGACTTCAGTCTAGAAGGAATTCAAGAAAGATCAACAAAACAATGAAGAAGGAAAGGATTTTACAACTGCTGGAATAAAACCTTGTTAACTAATGACAGTTTTAGCACATAATTATCTACAAATACATGGCAGATCAAAGTAGAAATGAAATTATCAGAATAGTAAAAAGGCTATAAATAAGAGAAATGTCGCTACAAGAAAGGAAAATGTAACAGCATCTTTAAGCAGTGAGCTCTATTGGAATATGGAAAAATTTCCTAGGGAAAGCCCCCTGCCCTGAAAAATTTGAAATCAGCCTGAAAAGTTGATACAAAAAGATATACAAAAAAACCCCAAAAAACCAAAACAAAACACAAAAAAAACCCCTGAAGCCACAAAACTGCTGAAATAATAAAAACATTCTATGAATTACCTGGGGTTTTAAATATAGATATATATAATTTACATGAAAGTTTTACTGAGATATGTGAGCTGTCACACAAAGCACAGGTACGAAACGAAGGTACACTTGTGTTCTTAACCACAAACCAAACCAGTCTCCTATCCCATGTTAGATTGGAACTTTGTGCAGCAATGCCACCAGGCATATACGTAGGTGGCAAAATACGTAGGTTGCCTGCTCCATCTCATATTGTCATATAAACAACATTGAAAATAAAAGAAAATATCATATTTAGGTTATTTTGAAGACTCCTATGAAACTGTTTGCCAGGATATTTGGAGCAGAAAAGGACATCAGATTGGTTTCCAGCTTCCAGCACTCAGTCCTTTGATCACAGCTGTCTCAAAAGTTTCCCGTGGAAAATCTGCTAAAGTTTGATGTACACATTTTACTCCTACATTTTTAATATGAAGTTACTCTTATTGAACTATTCACCGACTTCTGAAAGCAAAATAAAGAACATGAATAAAAGCTCAGATCAATCAGCTCTTTTAATACAAACTAAATTATTAATTATCTTTTGATCTGTTTGTTTCAAAAGTTTACACAGGCCTTCAGAATTTAACTATCTTTCTGTCGAAAACCTCCCTCAGCTCATGAAAGGATTTCTGCAATACAGTTTCCATTTGACTTACATTATCAGTTGCTCTTTTGTGTTCTCACTCCCTACACATGCTACTCCACTGCATAAACCAAGCATCCCTCCCCATTGTATCAATATCCTCTGATTAAAGAACAGCCTAAGTACAACACCAGCAGTTACTGAGAAACTATGCAACAAAAACAACGTTGCTTTTAATATTCGGTGTTATTTATGCACCTCTTCCCTAAGTGAAATGCTGAAGAGTTACCTGATTTATCATTTTTAATCTCCTTTTTCCCTAGTCATAATTTATATTCCCTCGCATCCCACGTTTCTTCACAAGCCTCCCGGCAACATCCCCTGGACAAAGGCTTCCTGGAGCAGCTTCACGTAGAGCGGTAAGCGTCACCCTCCAGGTCAGCATGCTCCTGCAGACCACCCCCCCTAGGGAGGTCCGGGCCTGCGTACCCTGCCAAAGGACTTTAAACCCCGACGCGAAAATACTTCAACGTGCCGCTAGAAAACACGCTCGCTGTGCAAGCTGCCTAAGCACGAGAAGGATGTTAAATCGGGCAGCCCCCCCTTCACAGCCACACGGGCTACAGACCCGCTCCCTGGCGCTCAGGGACAGGGGCTCCGCCCCGGCCTCTCCCCTGAGGGAGACCCGCTGCCCGGGGGCTGCAGCCCCGCCGTCCGGGCCGCGGGGGCGGGAGCCGCCGCCGCTGTGTGTCAGGCGCGGTCTCCGCACCTTCCCTCCGCGGCCTGAGCAGCCTGACTCAGCACGGCGGGCCGCGGCGGGGCAGGGGCGATCCCCGGGAAAGCGCGCCCGAGGAAAGGAGGGCGGCTGTGATTTCAGCGCTGGGAAGGGAAAAGGAAGAGGAGAGGGGAGGGGAAAAAAGAGAGGGAGATCACAATTTTGAACGGTCCACTCGCAGCTCCGAGCCCGGCGCGGCGAGGCGGGGGCCCTGCCGCGCCGGGGACGATCCCCGCCTGTGTGTCAGCGTGCGTTACACCCCCGCTGCCGCTTAACCCTTCGGGGAGAGCCGTGCAGCTGCCGAGCGGAGCGGGGAGCGCCCAGCGCCGGCTCCAGGGCTGCTTCCAGGGCCCCACCGCGCCGAGCTTAGGCCCCGAGCCCCGGCCGCGTCGGGGAGGGGTGCGGCGGTGCTCGGCCGGGCGCTGGCTGCAGGTGGATGGGTCTCGGTGAGCGCCGGCCTTACAGTAGGGAGCTGCACTTTGACCTTATTGTGCAACCGTCATAAAGGAAGTAAATATAGTTAAAGTAAAAATACAACCTGCCTTTTAATAAATGCTTCCTTCTGCCAGGCACCATTTCCCTAGAAAACTGAACTACTGAAACAATTCTAACCGAAAGATAAATCGTAGCATATGGTAAGTTTTAAGGGGTATCAAGCTTAAAATAGCACCTCTTATTTCAGCATTAGAAGCTTTACTCTTGCTTGTTGAGAATGGGTGGAATTAGAGCCTGGAGCTGTGTTGCAGGGGGATCGACTCAGCACCTGGCTGACGATGCCCAGGGTGGACTGGCCTGATCGCTGACCGAAGGCTGCCACAGCAGAGACCTGGAAGAAAACGAGCTATGAGTTACCTTGGGAGAAGGGATGGCTTTAAATAGGTCAGGCACAAAGTATTCTCTGCTTAGGGTTGCCCAAACATGGGTGTTGACGCTTCCTGCATCATGTGTTTGTGGTGATTGTTTGATTTGTAGTACTGTAACATTAATTAAATTGCTCTGCTCACTCCTGGGCCCCAAGAGCAGTGGGGACAGTGCTGAAGTGCTGCCCCATTCCTTACCCTGCCCCAAGACATGCAAATGTGTTTCTACAGGGGAAAGCTGTTTTGCCAAGAGCTTGCAGGGGCAACGTTAAAAACTGAAAGGTATTTGTTCTTAACGTGTAGGCCTCAAATACTAGGGCAAATGCATGTCTTTAAATCAAAACTTGGAAATTCACAGTTTCTGGTAAGGGATGTTACTGTTAGAGTGTCTTGTGTCCTCCTCTCACTTGCTACAGGCTTCGGTGGCTGAGTAAAAATTACAATGCCGAGCCTCTCCTAAGGCTCCGATCACTTCACCGGGTGGCATCACTAGAAGGGATGCCTCAGTTGCCTGCAAACTTTTACATTAATCTTTTTTTCTTGTTCTCAAATGCTTTGCACTCTGCAGATTTTTTTTGTCACTTGAATCTCAAGGGAGAAAAAGAAAATGCCCTTTCCTACTCTGACTTAACTTCCGTTTTATCAGTTTTTCCTAAATCAAACCACTGCAAAGCTGCTGCTGTTTTACAGATGTCATTGTGAGTCAGGTTGCCTGTGTTCTTGTGAGGCAGCAATGCTGCTTCCAGCAGAGTAGTCCTGACCAGTTTGCTGCTGCCGCACTTGAGCACGTTGCTAGTTTTAGCTATGGTGAAATTCTATAAGCAGCATACCAAAGAATGATCTAGAATAGAAGTCTGGTCACATTCCCAAAACAGGGGAAGAGTTAATCTACATCAGCTGCTCAAATGATTTATTAAGGGTAAAAACTTTAGACTTAAGCTAAAACAGCCTGAAGGTGCAGAGTGGTTGCAAGTCTGTCTTTTTATGGCCTCTAACCAGTACGGCCCAGTCCTCGACTGCAGTGCCCCAGGAATGATGGAGGAAGAGTGACATGAGAAGTGGATGAAATGACCAAGTGGCCACAGCAGTCAGCATCAAGGGTCAGAGCAGCCTATACCCTACTGTCCATGCTCTAGGGCAGCTTGAATGGAGTTTCCAGTTGCATGCCCAACTGGAAATAACCCCTTAGAAATCCTCATGCCCTTATTCTGAGGGTCTCTTCAGTGTGCCACGTGGCAGAGCTCATGTATTAGGTAAACAACTTTACAAAATTACAAGAGCAACTGAGATTCATTACAACTTGTGCATTATAAGTGTGTAGGATTCATTACTGAATAATTTATCTTTTCATCCTCTCTGCCTCTTGTTTGACATTGGAAGTGACTTTTCAGATTGGATTCTTTAGGGCTGGGATTCCAGCTCCTCTGTACTGCTCACCTTCTGTTTCAAATGGTATAGAAGAGCAACTTGCTTAAGAATCCTAGTAATGGATTACTGGTAATTATCGGTGTTGGTGTAAAAATAGTCAATATACACCCATCAGCAATTACATCAAAAGTTCTTGACCATGAGAGGCACTTACAGATTCTGTCTAGTGTCTATGAGTAGAAGCAAGCAGGAGCTATAATGGAAAAATGGAGGACTGTCAGTTCCTTTAACCTGCTCCTTTTAGTATATTATTATTTAAAACACATTTGTCCCCCAAAACTAGCTGACACAGATCATGGCACAGAGGCTGTGCCCCAAAATACATGTAGTCATGCAATTCTCTTTCTGTTTTCTAAAAACGTAGTTGGCCTAGAAGTCATTACAGGAACATGTGGCAGAGGCAACAGCAGTGTGGATTATGGTGATAAGGCACGTGTCAGAGAAGCCTACGGATGCTTTGTGGGAACAGGAGTTGCTGTACACAGCTCCTGAGTCTTAACTGACCAGTCAGAATACTGAAGTCCCATCAAGAAATGAAAAACTGATAGTGATAGTTTCGACTTGTGATTTTTTGGTCTCCTTTCCTGCCCCTTTCTCTGCTTCTTACCCAGCCACTGATCATTTAAAGTGCAAAAAGTAAGGTTTTAACCAGTTATGCCTTGATTCCACAAGTTCAGTCAAACAAGATGACAGAATCCACACAAATTTTGGGTTTACTCAGAAAGCTTCCCTGTCTTTATAGCCAGTATCCCACCCTACCTTTCTGCCTTGGACCCCATTTCCTTTTTTTTGAGGGGCACAAGAGCTCAATGGACAATTTGAGAAATAGAGTGTGTCAGGAGGAGCCAAAGGAATGGTTGAAGATGATGCAGTCCTGTGTAGAAGCTCCCAGTTAGTAAACTTGAAAGCCTGTGTGCTGATTCCTCTGCAAATGGGTGTCAGTCTGCCCTAACAAGTGTTCAGCAAAAGCAGCAAGGCTTCATATGCATGTGGAGTACAAATGTTTGACAATCTGTAGGAAAAATATTCCCATTTTAAGTATTTTACTTTGAATTTAGGGGCAAATGCAGCCTTCTTACAGATATGTACACAGAGACAAATTAAACAACTTCAGTGCCTCTTTGCAGTCTAGGCACTTCACTGTCTTCTCCTTGGAATTTCAAAATACTGTTAAAGTCTTGGTCTTAAAATCATCCCATGTACTTCAGCTGTCCTTAGGCAAATCCCTGAAGAAGTCTAATGCTCCTAAGAGTCAGGGATTAATATTCAAAATTAAGTATGGTATGTGCCAAAGAAATGTCTTAATCCTTGCACTGTAAAATAAAAAGAGATGAACAGTGGATTTGGAAAGCAACTGTGCAGTCCCTTTTTCTTTTCTCAAAATGTACCTGCCTACACTCCTGTTTCTACTTCTGGACAGGATCTACCCTGCTGTGTATTAGCCTGTTTCTGCTCACTACAGAAGCACCAACCCTTTGCCCACAGTTCAGTGTTTGGACAGAACAGCTATGTGGAGCTGCTATGGAAGAGGGATGGCAAAACCACCTGCTTATTTAAGTGTTTCTATCTGCATAACGGTTACTGAAACTCACAAAGTGAAGCAAAAAAACCCACTTTGTAAAATACATTTAATTATAGTGAGATAGGATTGAATAAATATATTGCATGACAGATTAAGGGACATCTTCTTTTTAAAAACAAGGCATTTAACATCTAGTTATTAATTGGGGAAAAAAGATGTGTTAGGGAGAGACAACTTACAAGCTAATTTCCCCAAACAAAAGCTAGCTGAGCACACCACTGCCTTGACATCTTCTCTAGTTAGAGAACCGTGTCACTAACGCATCCTACACATGGGAGTCACTTAGCTGTGGTTGTACTGAGGGATACTAAAGTCCATGCAAGTCAACATCCTGCTCCCAAAAGAAGACTGGGATAAAGGATGATTGTTTAAAGGCCTTCAAGGCTTTGCAGTATAAAAGAGCTGGGGAAATACTGGTTTTCCTTCCCAACTCTTCTTAATCTAACTCAGCACACGTGTTACTGCTGGCCAAGATAGGAAATACCTATATCCAGACTCATCGGTAAGGGAAGAGGGAACTTGAGGGAACTTCACTGAGAAAAAAGAGCACTTGTATAAGGAAATGGAAGATTCCAGCTACTCACCCCAGCAGCTAGCAGGTATTTTTTAAAGTCAGTTTTCTGAAGGGAGATGACTAGCAAATGTCCAGAATTACATCTGTAGAAGAGACAAGAAGCAGGCATGTCAACGAAGGTTTGTGGTTTATCTGTTCTGAAAAAGTTCATGTGCAAGTCTACATGATTCGTGGGGAGAACAAAAATGAAATAAAATACAAATATTAGTGGTCCTCTGGTCAGTACAACTAGCTTCAATAACTTCGTATATTTTGAATTTAGCAAATTATTAGAGCCAACTGGGCAAAATAAGAATGCTTTCATCTCTAAGTAAATTAAAGTAACTTTGGGAAAATTGAATTACTATTTCCAAGTGATGCTCTGACAGAATATGCCAAGAAAATGTGCCTTCTGATAGGTCTCATTACTGGAAATCCAATTTGCACATTTTACAGTCAGCATTTGTTAGAATCTGTTTGAAATATTTCTTTTTAGTGAGAGATGACTTTGGCAGTTTTTGCTTCAGTTGTTCTGGGATTCTTTGTGAGCAAAGTATTACCCTGCCAGGGATGTTTTATCAACAGTACACCTTCAGACAATCTACAAGGTGCACTAATACAACAGGTACTCTGGTCCTGGACTCTCTGACGCCCTCTCGATTCAGAGCTGTTCTAGTTCTTCCCTGAGCTTTCCATCATCATTCAGTATCTAATGTTCTCTCCACGACTCTGAACAGTGCAGATCACTGGTCCCTTTCCTTCTTTACTCCTCTTCTAGATTCCAAATCGCCACGTCCCAGCAGTTTAGAAAAACAATGGACAAATTGGTCCATTGCCTGCAGACACAAGCTTGGTAGCCTGCTACAGTCAGAAGGCAGCTTCTGTTCTTAAGGCTCTGTACAGCTTCATACAGGACACACAGCAATGGTCACTCAGGTCACTCTCAAGAGGTGTTGTTAGGATGAATTAACCTGAGATGTAAAGGCCACAGAAAATTTCCTTGTCTGTGTTCTGTCCTCACTGGTGGTGCTGTGTGCGCCGCTGCTTCCTCATCTCACTAATTCTCCTCTGTGTGATCAGATGAAGCCAAGAGCCAGAGATGGGAACCTAGATGGTGTGATGCTACTACACTCTCCAGGCTCTTAAAACTGGAACTCCTTAAAGAACTGAAGACTGCTTGGTTTTTTTTCCCAATCAATACCATAATACAGCATTCTTAGATCATTGCCTTTCTGCCCCAGCAAACAGTTTTTTACTTGACATTTGTTTAACAATTGCCCAGTTATGGGCTTTCCTCTATTCACTCACCTGCAAAAATACAAAAATAAAAATAAAGAACTGAAGACAAATCTTCATCTTGTTTGTTCTTGGTCAGTGCTAAGAGCAGGTACAGCTAATGCCACGTCAGTTGTGAAACAGCAGTTGCTGTAGATGAAAACATTTGTCCTATGGAATTTGGTAGGCATTTCTTTTACCACAATGCCTAGAGACTGTATGTTAGGGGAACAGACCCGGACACTTGCTTTGTCCCTGTGCCCCTATCTAAGTCATTCAATAGCCCCATGGTACCCGTCTCTGAAAATAAAGGAGTTATTTAAATATGAGGATTGTGCGTGTGCCTGAACATACACACAGTAAGAAATGTCCAATGAAGCTAAGGTGTATGTACAATACGTAGGTCAAAATTCTCCTAGACTGGAACTGGAAGAATAATCACACGTGCAGCATTTCTGAAAGTTGTTTTCAGAAGACAAAAATGGCTAAATCCTTTTCCTTTCACCATCTCCAGTTCGTAGTCTGCCAAATGCTCTTAGCAAGCCTTATGGGACGATAGGATTCTACAGAGCAACCCGACTAATATGAGTGAGATTATAAAGAAAACAGACACAAAAGACACTGAACTGGGAAGCCAGTGTAGACAGAAGAGGTATGGAAACATCATCATTTAAAGAAAAAAAAAAACCCCAGTTAAAGAAATGTAGTAAAGGCGGTTTGTTTTGGTTGTAATGAAATGAGATTGTATCTAAACCTTTTGTGGATTTGGAATGTAAAAAGTATGTAAGCAAGATTTTGCCAAGTTGGGTTTTTTAATGTCTTCTCTGTAATAACTGATTAAAATAAATCATGCTGTAGCTTCTTTATTGAGCTGCCTCAGACTTAATGAAAACACAGCACGGAAGGCTATTACACAAGGGGTTTTTTTCTGAATTCTCCAGCAGTCTTAAATAGTTAGGGATACAATTCCAGGATATAGGTTACTTTCTTATGCTACCTAAAATATATTCTCACTATCAGAGACAGTTGAAGGACTTGCCCCTATGCCTTTAACAAGCTTTTGCTCATTTTTTGAAACTCCAAACAAATCCAGTAACTCCATTAAATACAGGATGTGTTCTTACAGTAGACAGAAGAAGCTAGTACACATTTTGAAGCAAGTCAGACAAATACTTTCTCTCTCAAAATACAAGATGGGGAAAACCTGCAAGCCAAAGGAAATGACCCACCCAGATGACGAGTCACGTTTTTTATGTGAAGTTGTTCCTTATTGTCAGTTTTGTCTGTATGGGGTTACTTGTACTCTTCCATTACCACAAAAGTATAACAATATTACTGTCACTATTACTTAAGTTTCTAGCTAGGACAGTAATCCCAGGAATATGTGTATGCTAACCATTTATTAACGACCAGACGAAATGGAAGGCAACAAATATAACATCTTGTTTAGGAAAGATGACTAGTTAGGGAAGGAATAGACAATTTTTATGTTCTTGTGTAAGAAAGTCAAATTGTTTTTAGGAAACTGTACAACTTGAGCTATTTTCATCAGAACCAAAGAGCAAGATAGTTTCGCTGCTGATAGTTTTGCTGCTACCCTAATTATAAATATACAATTTACAGATAGTAGGCCAGTAAGTATACTCATTCATTACTATTCCTTGACATGAAGCCACCTAAGTAGAATTGTATGACTTGGCAGCCTGAAGCCATCCTTGCTACACCCTCATCCCCAGCAAGAACCCACCAAACGTAACGTCCTTGTGACTTTAAAAGCTATGTGAAGTAGCATACTGGTACACGTGTTAGCAGGGCCATACAACACACTGGCTCCTACTCCTGTACTACTACCAGTGTTTCCACTGACTTAAAGAGAAAAACACAACAGTGTGCGCAGGGCCAAGTTGCCCCTTTCCTAAAGCCTTCCTGTGATTAAGAGATTCACAGAAAACAGAACCCTTAAACCTTCTCATGCGGTTTGACTGACTTTAGATGTTCTAAATTCAAACTTTCTAATTCAGAAAGACAATCTCTCCCATGGTAGCCACACTGGGAGTAGTGATGCCACCTGCATCACACAGGGACTGAATCACTGACTTTCACCCTGCAAAGACCAGAGTGCATTATTACCCTGATACAGTAATTATTTGAAAAGTTACTCAGTACTATGTCACTTTGGGCTTCCAGTTCATTCTCTTGCAGATGCAAATATCAGATTTCTTTCAGTTTAGAATAAAAGAAAATAGGGGATTTTTTTCTAACTCACAACCTCACCCTCAACTCTACTTGGGGTTCTTTCTGCTTCACCAACAATTAAGATTCTTCAGACCGGTTTATGCTCTGAGTTATACTTGAACAAACTTGCCTTCAAAATGTCTTTCTAACAACTGTATGTCCCAGACAGCCTTTAGTAGTCACGGGGGATGTCATGAGCAGAGTAGATGCTGAGGATACTGCTGAGTAAAGTGCAGAGTCCAAGATGAAGCTGTGAGGTTCTCTGGAAAAGAATTGAGCATGTTAGTATGAATTAAGTGAGAAAATTCAAACGCCAAATCTCAAATGTTATTATTGGGGTTATGTTACATAACAGAAATGTGGTTTTAAAGTGTGCTGACTGATAAAACCCTTGTCAAACATCAACAATAGAGAAATGAGGTATGAAGTATAAAAAATGCCATGGCTTTGGAACAGTAAAGCTCAGAATTTTCAGGTGGTTGTGGAGAGTGTGTACGCAACTACTACAACAATAAGAAGCATGAGTTAGACCTGACCATCCACAGAGACACTGCTCTTATGTGAAGATTGATTTAGCTTCTAAAATGTGAAGGAGATTAAATGCCAGTTTATTGTCATAAAAAATAAATTACTTTCTGAAACTGCATTAAAAGCCTATTACCTTACCATTCTTGGTATCTTTAGCCTAAAAGTGAATTAAAACCTACAAATAAACTCCAAAGCCTGTTTAGTCCTATTTTAAAAAGTAAAATAACAAACATAAATAAAGAAGAACACCCGAGCAGATAAAATAATGACTAATAATTCACATCCTCAGAGACATTTCTGAAACGTGCCTTTTAAAATGAGTTCAAGAACAATTCAAGCCATGAAAACTGCAGCAGATGTTAGGCAGGGAAAGACCAGCACACTGCTGAGTCTGGGTAAAATGATCTGTTACCTTGCTGAACAGAAAGAAGCAGAATCTACTAGTTGTTTGTAGAAGAACAGGTAAGGAGAGGGAGATTCATGTCTTTGGCTAAAGAAGAAAGTCCACTGTAGAGAATTAATGCAAACCAGGTATCTAAACTAAAACATCTAATAAAGGAGCTTTTTCCTCTACGTTTTCAGTCCAGTGATGTCTGTTGTTCTATGATTTGATTTGCACTGGCAAGAGCTGGGCAGCAGGGTCTTGGTTCAACCCCATTCAAGCCTCGGTGCCAATGAAACAGTGCTCAGCACTGACAGCCTGGATGTGTTCAATAATTTGTAGAGAGAGAAAAAGGTACAGAGAAGGAGGAGCTCTTAAAGAAACACTGCTGTTGAGCCTTCTGGAATTTTAGCCAAACCCAGTTAGTAAAGATAGATTTCTGTGCAGGGACTGGTGAAATGTGCTAGTCTGCAACATCCAAGGGTCTGAAGTATGCAGTGAATACAACTTGTACTCTCCAAAACATACGATTTTGTTCTGAAAAGACAGAGTGATGTATCAGGCTGTACTCCCATCTGCTCCTTAGTCTCTCCACTGAGACTGCTGTCAACTGTACCAAGCAGGTCAGTTGTGATAGTCTAGTTGTAACTTGGACTCTTCTCAGCCTAGAAGTGGATTTGGATCACTTGCTATCACTGCAGCTCTTGAACCTCTTGGAAAGTTGGGCGTGAAGCTAAATACACAGATTCTTATTGTCCCAGTTATTGCATAAACCTGAAACCCTACAAAATCTTTACCTGCAGACACCCTCTGCAGCACTTAATCCCTCAAAGACCATTTTTTGCCTCCTTTCTCCATTTCTTACTTCCTGTTCACCTTTCAGCATGCTCTTCACTCCACCTTTTGCTCGCTTCATGCCTGAAAAAGCTTTATGAAATCCCACTTTCCCTCCATCCCCTCACATCAGTGCATCTGTGAGGACACACAGAGGCTTGCAGTTCACTTCAGCACAACACTACCCAAGAAAAAGCAAACTATGCAGAAAAAAAAAAAAAAAGAAGCTATTTTTCCAATGCAATTTCATATTTCAGGCTCTGTTCAGTGCTCCCCACTGTCCTAGATAGACAACTATCTCTCTTTATGCCCTAATTATTTCTAAACTTAGGTCTGAATCCTCTTACACATCTGAATGGGAGATAGATGCCTAAACTCCTTTTTTAGAATCTAGGTCTGGCTTGGAAGACTTCATCCTTCAATTGTTGTGACCAAACTGCAAACTTTAGCTTCGTCAACCTTTTTTGTATCACAGACATTATCCCTTTACCTGTCTTCACCGTCTCCAGCTTCCACACCCGTGCATAAATCACCACCTCATTAGCCAGGATAACTTCATCTTGCCACTTCTGATTCAGAAAGCTGCAGTGTAAAACTTATTTGCACTTCTCTAACTGCTCCATCCCCCCTTGCTTCAACAATGACATGAATCACAGCCGCAGACAGGATTCTGGGCTGTGTTCTTAGTCTTATGTCTAATACTGAGAGTGGGTTTTTAGTCTTGTTTTCACAGCTTGTAAAGTAGACGCTGTAGTGTAGTGTAGTGGTGTGAGTGTGAGAAAAGTCTGGAATAGCAGTTTGAGTTCATTCTAATAGAACATGTTATGCATGTCCAAGATATTTCAGTTTTATTAAAAAAAAAAAACTAAATATATGTTCCCTTCTTACTCGGTTACATCAGAAGTGTCTCAGTGATTCCTAACCTCTGTAGGGTCAGGTAATCGACTTTTGTGAGTCAGCCCTGTAGATTCATGAGGTACAAAGAGCAAAGACTGGGCAGGTTAGAATGGTACTGTGGCTTATCCCATAAATTTAAGTGGATCTGTTGAACCTTTCTTAAGAAAAAACTGAAGAGTTTCGAAGTCAGACTGGTAACCTGAACCCCCACACGGTAATTTGAATCTTCCACATGGAAGTGCTACACAAACAAAGAAATTCTCCAGCACTTTTTTTGTCATTTTATGACTGGATAAGAAATAAGAAATTATTGGTTTGCATTATAGCAAAGAAATGTCTTTCCCTGTAGAAAATGATTGATTTAGCAGGGAAAAGAGGCAACCAACTGCAGTATTGAATACATACACGGAACAAGAAATTAAAGACATGCTATTTTAATCTGAGTGCATTTATAATAAAGCTAGATGAAGAGTATAGATTGAGAGCCTGTTAGATGTAGTAGGTAATTCAAAATGCTACTTTTAAAAATCTCTACAGCTAAAGCTTAATCTCAGATACTGACACCACACCTTATAAAGGCTGTGCATCTGTCCAAAATAATACATTTGTTTTCAGCCAATCTCCTGCAAACATTTCCTCCCCATATACTTGTATTTCACACAGTTAAGAGCACTGAAATAAACAGCAGTGCCCAAACTGTGGTCTTGCTTTGACACTCACCAGCTTTGTGGGTCTGGATAAGAAGTTCAAGCTCTCTGCCATCGCAGCCTTATTGGTAAAATACATTTTGTCTTGATTGTGCAACACGCTTGGACTGCTGGGAAATGCAGTGGAATAATGCAGATTTATGCCAGTTCCACTAAGTACACAGTCAAAGTACTAATTAAGAAAGCCAGTCCCACACAAGCCTAAAACTACGACATTTTATTAAGTATTTCATGTAAAACCAGGAGTTTAAATGACTTTAAATTTGATACATGGGGGTGGAACGAAAGATGTCAAAACTGAAATGTTGGAGAACAGACTCAAAACTGAGAAAGAGAGAAAAGGGGAGACAGGACAGAACAGTGTCACGTGTCTTACAATCTCTGTATTTATTTCTGGAATAAAAAAAAGAAAGCAATGCCTATAGTTCTGCCTTCTATTTTCAGAAGAGCTACCTCCTTTTCCTGAGATGCAAGCCACTCGAATGGAATGAAGCACTATTTCCTACATATATTATTGTATTTCTTTTTCTCAGACTGTGGGAAATAGAGGAACTAATTGTACAAAGCACACTATCTAAATAGGTTACCAAGTTTTCATTTTTTCCCCCTACTTACTCAAGTTTCTGTTTCTTTCATTTCCTTATTACATTTCCCTTCCCTATATTCTAGTTTCCTTCAGCAGAATTTACGTGTTTTTCTCTTTATTCCATTTTCTCTGCTTTTCTTTATTTAGAATAAAACCACTTACTAAGATGGATTTTATTTTCTTCTTTATCATCTTTCCTGCATATTTTGAATTTCTCCATCTTTTTCTAGTCCTTCCTTCATTCCTGGGCTCTTTTCTACCACCCATTCCCTGCACCACTACAGAATCACATTCTATACTTGGTGACCTTACTACCACTTTTTTCTTTGAAACTAATGGTATGTTTCTAACTTTTGCTCCTCCCGGGCTCACACTTTTCTCCCTTCCTTTATATCCTTTGTTTTGTTGGCCACACCCAAATTCAAATCCCCATTGCACTTTCACCTCCTGTATTTTCTGTACTCTTGCCTTTTCTCTCCTCTTTGCCACTAACTGCAAACACATCCCACTGTCCCCAGGTGCAAGAGGTGACACTTCAGCCTGTTCTTGGCTCACTTCTTCAGGCAGTTGGAGCCTGTTACAGATGTCTTTCCAACAGCTGCCCTCCATCATTAGCTCTGCCAGATGTCAGATCAGTTCACATTGCCGTGGACATGGCCATCAGCCACCACCTAAGTCCCCTCTCACCATCGTACACCCCACAAATTTGCATCATTGCTCTAAGTCATGGGTTTCTCTTTAAACTGCTATAAAAAAAATCATTAGATGTATGGGTGGTGACCACCCCAAATGCCACTAGTTGCATTCCAGCTACCACAGGAGTCTCCTTACTTCTGGCCACATAGGTTTTCCTATAAATGAACTAGCTATGTAGTTACATACTCTGACTGTACCCTACCTCCAGTCTCCAAAGACCACGGTTACTGGTAGTCCCAGATGCTGTTGTGTGAAAGCTGTGTCTGCTGCTATCACAAGGTGGAACTCTGCTGGTTTTTTCCTAACAGCACAATGAACTGCAGTCGGCTTCTTTATACGAATCCAAATATTCCTTCTTCATATGAAGAATGCCCAGGGTCACACACTTGTCATGAATTTCCACAGTGAAAGGTGCTCTTTCATTCCCCTTTTCACTACTTAATGGATGAAGAACTGTATTTTTTAGCAGAATTAAAACCACTGACAGGGCACGTAAAATGTCAGGTGCCATATTTCTTCTTGCTGATCACTTGTTATCTCTGACTGTTGTTAAACAAAAGATACTGAGTAAATGTTACAAGAGTATCTCGCAGAGGCAGGTCGATTTATGGCCATGATGATTATAACCAAAATTCTATATGTTTGCCTATCTCCCTTTACCCGTGTATAGTTTATGCCACTTGGGTGTATTCTTCTTTTTCCTCATGGCTTTAATTAGTCTTCCTGTGGGATCCACATTGCTGTATTGGCACATGCAATTGTCCCTTTTTCCTTCCTGGGATTTAAAAAAAAAGGGAAAGGATAAACCAATCATACTACCTTTTGGGGAATACCAAACAGGCCTGGAACTAGAGGTGCTTATCAATCAGTGACATTTTGGTGTGCATAAAGAAAAAAATAAGTTGAACTGAAAAACTCGGGAGGCCCGTTTGCCATTTCTAGAAAATATTTTAAGGGTGGAAATAAGCTAAATATATAAATACACGAATGACCTTAAGCTAAATATATTGTTGAGTTAGGGAACATAAACCTTTGGTTGCATTGCCTATACTGACAACTTTTCCTGTGCAAAATACTTATTTGTGACTGCCCTAAATGGAGCATTTTATTATTTCTCACCCTATTTTTACTCCATTTGAACTTTTCCACATTTTTTAATTAGATACTCCTCATACAGGGGAGCCAGGTGAGTTTTTCATCAGGGAAGTTTCTAACCAGTAATTTGCCTGCTAAAGGGCACTGTTTGCTGCAGTAAAAAAAGGAATCTTTTCTTGCTCTGTACAGGACATACTTAAGGCTGAGCTAGACATCTAGAAAGATTGACTTTAAGGGCTAGCTTTCTTATTAAAAAATACTGTTTGCCCAATTATTATATATTAAATAATCTATTCTTTTTTAGCAACTCTATGTTAAAATGATCAACATTTATCAGGAGAAAGACTGCACGTGTGTCCATGAGAGTGAGAAGGAAGGCATCTTCCATGTTCAGACAGGGAGATCTGCTCTCCAGGCTGCATAAACAGCACGAAGAGTAGCACCATGAAACACGTAAGGTCACAGGGCAGCCGGCTTGGGGCATTTGGAGGACAGCTCTCCGAGCCATGGTGCACAAGGAAGCAGGTTGTAGTGACACGAGGATAAACCTGTGGACTGCATGCTACCGTGGGGCTGTGGAATCAACTGATGGGAGACATGTAACCAAGGCATGGGCGCATGCAGCTCCAGCCAACCTCTTGACTCTTAGACAATGGCTCCTGCTGTATCGTCTCCAGCTGCCGGGTTTGAATCTTAACTCACGTGCGTCACACAAATTAGCGAGATTTGTGCACTCTGACCTGCTGCCCCAAATGTAGCTGCCCTCCCTGATCCCCATCCACCCTCACGTTGCTGTGACTTCACCTCCTGTGACTCTGTCTGCCAGATGCTACCGGTTGTCTCTCATTGACCCGCAGATGGCTGGGGAGCCGCAGGAATCCCAAGAGACGCCGCACTGAAAGATTCATTCTCCAGCTGCGGCCTCAGCATTGTGGTCCCCCTGTCACGATGCGACTTTGCCGCCATCGTCGCGCCGGGTGCATCCCGTCTCGCCCGCTGAACAAAGGCACGGTGTGCGCCTCAGGGCAACGGCCGCCGACGTGCACCGAGGGCTCTCCCAGCCTGACACCGGGCTCTTCAGCTGCAGGGAGGGCCAGGGGCCGGGGCAGGAGGCGGCCATCGCTGTTCTCAGAGGCAGCAGGCGTTAGGTGGGGAGCCCCGGAGC
>WTSP01012508.1:0-67709 GCA_025331215.1 Actenoides lindsayi | reverse complement strand
GCGGCGCGGCGCCGGCGAACACACGGGCGGTCGTGTGCGCCGCGCCGGCGGCGGGGGGGGGGGGGGGGGGGGGGGGTGTGGGGGGGGGGGGGGGGGGGGGGGGGGGGGGGCCGCCCCACGCCGCGGGGAACAGCGAACAGCGCCTGGTTTCTGACCCTGAGCTCCCCGCCAAACCGCGAGCCACCCCACAAACCCCACGGCAGCGTAAAGCGGGTGCACGCCCCGCACCTCCTGCTTGCCTCCCGCCACGCCCTGCCCCCGGGGCCCTGAGAGGCCCCAGCTAGGCCTACGCAAGTAGCGCAGCCCCCCTCGCCCGCCCGCAGCGCCGCCCCGCCAAACGCTCGCGTTTGACGTGAGCCCCTCCGCGCCTTTGTGTAGCTCGCTGCGCTTACAGAGTGCGTTACGGAGGCGCGCGGGCAGCTGCACTTGGTGCTCGGGAGCGCTTCCTGAGCCTTTGTAGGCACGCAGAGCGCGCGGCGCTTTCCCTTCGAGCTCACGGCTCTTCCTTCGTGTGTGCGTGCTCTCTTGCTGGGGACGCTTCAAGAGCTTGGTTTACACGGTCTGATCTTAGTGCTGTGCTACACCCGCCCCTGATCAGGCAGAACTTCACTCTTCAGTCCCTTTACCTTGCCCGTGTGGCCCAGGTCAGCTCTTCTACTAAAGCAGGATCTGCTGCTTGCTTTCCTCCTGCTGCCTGGTTGAACTTGATGCTTGTAGGTACCTGTTGGTACTGGAAAGTAGGAAAGGAAAAAGGAAAACGCTGCTAAGTTTGCTATAGATACACACTTTTCTTTCCTTATAAGATTTCCAGCAGTAATAGTCTCAATGTTTTGGGTTTTTTTTTTAATTAGGAAATGAACATCTAGGATGAAGTCTGCCTCTCTTCCTCGTGAGCCAGAATTCATTGTGTGCAGTGTGAAGCAGTAACAGTGTTACAGGGTGGTAGCTGAACAGGGTGTTCAGACATACTGCATAGCTGGTAGGTTTACCTTTACATGCTCTCTGGTTTATCTGGCTTTACTAAATCAGAAAGCTTTCATAAGGAAACCTCACCTATTAATCCAGCCATCATATGCATCCCGTCCTGCGGAAAGAGAGGAGGAGAGCTGTTTCCAGACTGTTACAATCGACAGGGTTTTTCTCGGCGTGGTGCCCGTTCCCTCACAAGGGAAGAACGCTGCCGTTAGCGCCCTGGCAGCCTTGTAAGGGCCCCGAGCTGTGCTGCTGCAGGGGCAGGTGAAGAACCCAGGGGTCCACCTGAGTACTTAGAAAGGAGGAGAGGACTTTACCCAGAGCTTTGTGAACATCTTAAAGACAGTCTGAGTTATCTGGCCTGCCTCGGGAGATTTAGGGGCACCTGGAGGTTCATTGCAACTTTGGAAAGCCTCCCTCACCCTTTCTTACCTCCGTTATGTCTGATAAGGGGTAAGTCACAGTAAATACAAATGTGGGTCTACCCGAGACACGACTGAACGGTAAAGCCTGCAATGTCTTTGCAATAGTCTGTTTGGTTTAGGGTTGTACCTTGAGTGAGATGGTAGAAATTGACAGTATCTCCTTTGTGAACCTGCTGCCAAAAACCTGTTTATCTGAGTTCGTCCTAGGCAATAACATGGGCAACTGGAATAGAATTTACTGTTAATGCCTCTCACGTTAACGTGAGAGAAGAAATTTCTTCTGGAAAACAAGGAGTTCTGTCAATAGCAAGACTGAATCCAAGCCAAATTTTGATGCTTGAGAGATGAAGATTGAGGATGTTCTGTGCAGTTAAGTGATTTTAATATTGCACTTGTACAATGTGCAGAGTGACACTAAGGTGAGAAAGCAACAGGAATTTAAAATTAAAAAAAAAAAAAAAAATTAGGATGCATTAATCATTACATTAAAGTTATAATTTTACAATTTAAAATAAATTTTAATCTGCTAGTCACTAGCTCCACAGTGTAGAATTACTAGCTCTATTCAAACTGATGTAATTGGGACGCAGCACATGACGCTTTCTTCTCAGGCAGGCTTTGCTTTGATAGAGATGCAGCTTAACTACCCTGCTTTCTAGGGCGCACTTCAGGCACCTGCATAAAGGGATGTGGCACTTGACACTTTCTTCTTGGGCGTGCTTTGATAGAGATACTGCCTGCCACACTGCTTTCTAGAGAGCACGAAGAACGCCTCTATCTATATAGAGGCGCTGCACTTCTATCAGGGGTGTGCAAAAGCACGCCCGTATAAAGGGACACTTTTCTCTGGCAAACATATCATACCCTTTTCTGCAGACGCGTCTCACACAAGCCTTTTATTTTTCTGGTGGATGTAGCATGCCCATTTGCAGAGCCAGGCCCGGCGTGGCGCGGCAGGTTGTTCCCTGGCACACGAAGTGTGTGTTGATAGAGAGATTCACACCACACAGCCCATTCTCCTCAGGCTGCCATTTCTTCTTTGAAGCCAACAGCACGCTCTTCTATATAGACTCAGTTGATGTGCAGCTTTTTGCAGGTTGTAGTCATCCTTCCACACCACTTTGTTTTTCCCCTCACACGCTTGACATTCATCTCTGTGGCAGAGGGAGGAGTTGCTCAACTCCTTTTGTCTTGCACTCTTCCTGTGATTTTTCTTGGTGTGCTCCCACAGCTCGTTCGTCTTTTTGACATTTGCCTTCTTTTTCCATTTTTTATGTATATAAAATCGAGTTTGCTGCAGGTTTGTGTGTTCCTGGAGGTCTTTGTATGACTTCTTCAAGAATGCTGGGGCGGGTTTTTGAAGTGAGCTTTAGATTGTGGATAGAGGATATTTTGGTTTTCGTCTGTTAGTTTCTGCTTAAAAAGTTCTTTACTGTGAAACAATTAATTTGAAATGGCTTTTGTTACAGATTCTCTTAGAGCTGTAATGTGATTGTGGGTTGTTGTTTGGTTTTGGTTTTTTGGTTTGTTTTCCTTGGCAGGCATTTTCTCTTGTTCAGCTAGTCTACATATATCTTTTTCACACGTTTTGTTTTGGTACAGGCATAGGATGTTTCACTGTCTGTTATTTCTGCCTTCTCTTATCTTTGTAGCTTTGGTTAATTATCAATCACTTTCATAATTATTTTCTAGAAAAGGCCCTGTTGGTTTTCTAAGCAATTCCTATTTGCTTTTGTGTTTTCCTGTTTAAGAAACTTTTTTTCTGTCAGCCTTGCTGTTAGGTTTAGCTTCTCATCTTTGGTCTGAAAGGTGATTTTTCAGAGCTATTCTTGTATTGCCTCTTGTCATGGATGTATATGTTTGATGCAGTTTTGATAGAGCAGCAATTTAGGATTTATTCATAGAATGAGATAAATCAAAGGCTGAATTTTAGCAGCACTTAATGCTTAACTACTTTAAAGTTTGATAAGTGAATTAGTAAAGTATGTTGTAATAAAACAGGGGCTTAATTACAGATTTGAGAATGACAGGATTCACAGTAGCTTACTACAGGGTGTCCCAAATCAAAGTACAAATATGTGTACGAACACAAAACACATAGACAGGAATATTTGCATTCTGTGTAATACGTAGATACCCACACTCGTGAATTTTAAAGTAAAACATCTAGATGGGCAGAGAAGTGGGTGAAAGAAGTTATAGCCCGTAGTTCAATTTCCCTCCTCTCAAGTTTAGAGCAAACACTTGCAATGCATCAGCACTCCGTGATGGGCGGCAGTTGTGGCTGGAGGGGGTTGATTCTCCCTGGCTCTCCACTGATTTTTCTGTCAGCCTGTCCCGAGAGGCATCGCTGCTCAGGGCAGATGTTGGTCATCTGCTGCCACCCAGGAGAGTGCAAAGGCTCTTGCTTTGGATCACTGTTTATAGGGTCCAACATAGTTTGTCAAGTACTTTTCCATTTTGTCCCGGTTCTGGTACTTGTCCACCAGCTGCGAGTGCCCGGAACTTGCTCGATTTTAGGGCTGTGGTATTCCTCCCGTTTGCACCATGACCCAAGTATCAGTGCACCAGGCTGCCAAAGAGTTGATTGATTGCTGTTACTGTTCCCAGGTGATAAGGAGGGAGCAGGAGCTAGGTGCATTCAGGGGAAGCCCCAATCCTCTCATCTGCTGCTTAGTATCTGTACTGGATTGTCAGGAGGTAGCTGTTGGTATTGTCCCCAAAGAATGAGATGGGGCGGGGAGGGGGGGAGCACCTTTATAGAGCCCTGTGGCTCACAGCACTTTATTTTCTGCCTTCACACTCTGGTACAGAACCTTTCACTCTCTGTACCTGACTTTCCACTGGATTGTTGCATGATCCAGTGGGGGAAAGCTGCACCTTGTGCTGAGTGGCCCGTGAATCAGGGAGAATCATACCACCATGTCTCCTTCCATTATGCTTTTGACTCATACGTTGATTTGTGCCACAGAATCCTCTTCTATCATCTCTGTTTTCTCATTTTCTTTCTTCTAGGCATCCCATACTCATGATGCAATCACTGAGGCTTCTCAACTGATGAAGGAGGCTGTGGATGATATCATGGTTACCTTAAATGAAGCAGCAAGTGAAGTAGGCATGGTTGGAGGTATGGTAGACTCCATAGCGGAGGCAATGAGCAAGGTGAGCGTAGAAATCCAGGCTCCGTTTTCCTTTGACACTGGGAAGCAGATCCACATGGCAGGGGGTTGGAAAAGCTGCTGTTGGTTTGCTTTGGTGCTGGCTGCTGACATGCTATGGCAGGAAATCTACCCATTCTTTTGATTTTTGCAGATTCTGAAATCAAACTGTTGTGGCTATTGGTGCTTGCATTAACAACCTACACGGTACCTGTCGGTAGAATTACTACAGAATGTTTTCATTGAGTAATGTGATGGTATTTAACTGCCATCTTAGGTCAGCTGGCCTTTTGATTTTATTTTATTTTTTTCTACTTACCTTTCATGTCAGTCTCCTAAGTGATCATCAGGCCAGCCTTGAAGCAAACTGCTTTTAGAGAAGATGTCAAAGCCTAAAATGCTCTGCTACACTTTCTAAAATATTTTACTGAAAACATATAGTTGCAAAATGTAAAGGAGTTTCATCCAAATACTTTGCTTCTCCTGACCAAAGTTGAAGGTGTGCAGGATTGAAGCCTTTACTATGTAAAGGAATCGTACCTTATCTTCTTGCAGGAACATTTTGTTTTCTAACCATTGCACATTCCTTTCTACAGCAGCCAAGATCTACAGATGGTTTGACCTTGCACTCGAAAACTCTGCACTGTAAATTCTCTGTGTCTTTGATGCCCATAACATCTCAGTTTCTGAGCATCTCCTTACATCCTGGTGCACTGTCTTCACTTGCAGATTTTGAGAGAGATTACAAACATGAATATTTAATACAATTTTATTATTACATGTAAAGTAGGCTATGGGTTATGACCTTATTATTTCTGCTGTGTTTTTTTCTCTTTCTTGCAGCTGGATGAAGGTATGCCCCTAGATCCTGAGGGCACATTTGTTGATTATCAGACAACTGTTGTGAAATATTCTAAAGCTGTTGTTGTAACAGCACAGGAAATGGTAAGATACTTGATTAGAGCTAAATACAAATTCTTCTGCCTACATAAGGAATATGGAATGATTTCCACACTGTTGTAAAACTCTTTATAATGCTGATTTTCAATAATCTTGTCTTCTTAGGGGTAGTGGAGCAAAAGAAGTGATGATTTTTGTCAATTTACCTCTTAGATATTAGTGGCATAATCATAGGGGTGGCTCCCTAGAGGAGGAGTGCTGGATTGGGTTGTGCCTTTTCTGCACAAAACCTTTTTATTAAGCTCATTTTCTATGAGACATAAAAAGAAAACATTTTACCTATAAGCTTTTTCATCAACCCATTTCATTTTCACTGAAATACCTCCTTACATTTATTGATGACTTCAGGATAGCCTTTCACACTTACTGTTTCATTTATCCAGTGAAATAATGTCAATATTTTCAGACCCCTGTGATGCTTAGGAATGAATGCAGATCAACGTGTCCAATTTTTCTTTTCTTGCATTTCTGTGATTCACCTGGTATTAACAAAAGAAAAAAGGATTTTCTTACCTCATGTTCCATAGTAATGCTTACCGTAACATGTTTGCCTTTTGAAGAGTACTTTCATTGGTGGTTTGGTTTCGAGAGAGGCAGGGGGACTCTATGTGTATGCTACAGAACAGTCTTTTTACAAAATAGTTCACTGTTGCTGTCAAGACAGGTTGAAATATCTCTGTTAAAATGTAGGCTGTTTCTAAAGAGGGATTCAGTTATTTATGCTGATGTTCAACTGAGGCTTTCGATGTGGTCCTACATAATTCTTCTTGGTCCAGCTCCTGTATCTTAGATGGGTTTTGCATCGGTCCTCAGATTGTTTTCCATTTTCATGCTGCTGTATTATGTCAGCTGAGACTGATAGAAGTTAGCTCACCTTTGACAAAATAAAGTGGCTGCGACACACAAATCCTGCTTCCCTGCCTGGTCAGAGTACCTGTGTACCTGGCCTGTTGCCCCACAGTGTCAGAGAGTGAATTACCAGCTCTAACTGCTGCTCTTTGATTACTCCATATGTTCTGCAAGTGTCTGGTTACTGTGACTCTAATAAAGCATGTTTGCTTGGGTTTCCTCATGGAATTCTTGCTGGAGGACAGGTCCTTTACATGGCAAACTGTTTACCCCATTTCATCAGTGTGGTCAAACAAATGAGTGTGCTTCTAAACGGGAGTTTATTAACAAATTATTCTCATGCCTGTCATTTTTCTTTTTCTCTTGCCTGTGTTGTTTTTTTTTCCAGATGACTAAGTCGGTTACTAACCCAGAAGAGCTGGGAGGACTTGCATCACAAATGACCAATGACTATGGGCATTTGGCTCTTCAGGGCCGAATGGCTGCAGCTACGGCAGAACCAGAGGAGGTCTGCAGTTTTCAGACCCCTATACTCTCTGTTCACAGTGGCATCAACATGGGTATTCCTTTACCATAGAGAATACAATAAATACAGTGCAAACTGACAAGGGGTATTGACTTCGCTGGCTTGTGGCAACAGGCTTGCAGCCATTGCCAGATGTGACACATCTCTCATGTGCCTGGAATAGGTTTTGAACCATGGGTAATGGGATTTCTTTCCAATGTCTTTGTGAGGATTCTAAAATGAATGCAGTGAATGTGTTTCTACTGCTGCTTTTGTACACAAGCACTGTCTGTACTATGTGGGCTCTGTCTGACAGGCGAAGGGATGCGCTGCTTCTGTCCCACTGACACTGGAAACATGGGGCAGGACAGCATATTAGTCCCCAGAAGAATTTCATTTGGCCTGTTATCACTTGATTGAAACTGTGATGTGAACCAAGGCAATGTTATAGGCATGCTTTGGCTGCACAGATCTCTCTTTTACATTCTACTATTTTCACTAAAAACAGAGTTTGAAACACAAACTATATGCAGCCAGACAGCTCTACTGATTTTTTGTCAGACTGAAAAGACAAGCGTAGTGAAATTGTAGACTCTTAACAGTTATTTACATGTGTTTCAGAAGTACTGCTTCCTCCTGAAGGTTTGCAGAGAGATACCTAGTTTGGTCTTTGATAGTGCCCTTTTCCCTCCTCCAACTGCACTCCCTATTCAGTGTGCCTTCACGGCTTGGGGCAGAGTTGCACATAGTACTGTGGAGTAGATATTTACTGATAACACATCTCAGTTTTACCACTGCTCACATGCATGGGTGTATAGGGATAGGAATTAAGAGTTACTACAAAAATGTTTTCGACGAATGTTCAGAACTTCAAACCAGATTCATTTCTGTGTCTCTTCAGCCCTCCTGTTGCTCTTGATACATGCCAATTGTCTACAGAAGGAGTTTTCTCCTAGAAGTACTACGAATTGGCAGCTTTTTAACAGCACTTAGGGATTACACAAGACATAACATCCTACTTAAGTGTGGCTTTTCATGCTACATGCCTAGTGCCCAGTTAAAGAACAGATATCTTTTGACAAAACTTTGGTCCAGCTTCAGAAAGAACCAACTTGTGATAGTAGTGGACAATTCCATAGACTGGTACAGAACCTCCTGAATTTCTTGGGACTCTCACTTAGACAGCTTGCAAATACATGGACAACTTTTCATTATTTACTTATACAACTTTTCTTCAGTGTCATGTTTTGATAAATTACACACATGCACACATGTATGTATGTATGTATATATATGCTATTTTAGCTTGCCTGCAAGGGATTTCCCATTTAGCTTCCTGTCCTGAAAGTGAATTGCAGGCAGCCAGTAGGAGCACAAGTATCTTTTGCTCATGGGACATCTTTTGTACTTCAGAGTATATGATGCAGGAGAGGCAGGTTCCCCGTGGGGTCTTACACACCCCATGCTAACAGGAGTACAGACTGTTTGCTCCAGTTGCATTAACCTGTTACTGTAGTTGCTGTGTATTTTCTGGGCACAATTACAGTAATGCTTTCACTTCTCTCTTCTCATGGTGTTATGGAGCATAGCCAGAAATTGTGGAGATGTGGTAAGAAGGTATCTCACCATCACTGACTGTAGTGGCTTATCGGGGTAACAGACCTTCAGAGAGTTTGTTAATCTGTCAGGGGTGGAACCTAATTACAAAGTACCTGAGTGTTTTGTGCTCTGTAGCTATACAGAAAGCAACTGCTTGCATTTGGCTTGATAGTATTAAACTGAATTACTGTTTCTGCATGTGAGTTTCTGCCTGAGGTTGAAATAATCCATTTGTGATACTAATGGCTGTGATTCCTGCCTACTTATTCACCTCAGTACACACTTACAGGGCTAAGTACAAACAGGTGCTACAACTATCATGTGTTTCTAAATAGGAGCCATGCAGCTTATGCTGCAGGATTATTGATACATCAGAAGCAGTGAGGGCAGGATTTTCCCCATTTTCATGCTCCACATGTACGTGGTCAGTTTGGAGGAGCTGAGACTCTGTGCAAGACTCAAAACTGAACAATCAGAGTCACATGTTTTTGACCCAGTTTCATCAGTGTACAGTAACTGTGTACTTTCTATGCATCATCATACCTTGAATACAGCTCCTGCTGATGGTTCAGTCCCGGGAGGTAAAGTAGTGTTATTTGGATGTAGCAAAGTTGTGTGTGCTTGAGTTACATGTGCCTGACATGGGTATGTGCCTTGGCTTTCTCTTTCGTGGGGTCCCGTTCATTAGTGCTCCAGATTTCATCAGTCAGCCTTTTTTATAGGGTTGTGCCATGTGAGTAGATGGCATTACATCTGCACTTTTTCTCCTGAACTCTGCAGACAGTGTAGCAATGGATGGAATACTGATAATAAAGAGTCACCAGAGTGATTGTGTTTCCATTTGTGTTGACACAATGTATTAGCATGACATTTATTTATTCACTTTACTCTTGCTTTCTTTTTCCCTGTACCCCCTTTACCATCTAGATAGGGTTCCAGATCAGGACTCGGGTGCAAGAACTTGGCCACAGCTGTATCTTTCTTGTGCAAAAAGCTGGAGCTCTCCAGATTTGCCCTACAGACAGCTACACCAAAAGAGAGTTGATAGAATGTGCCCATGCTGTCACAGAAAAGGTAAGACATCCCTCTGTGTTGTCTGCTGAGCTTCCCCATGGAGTGAACTAGTCAAATTTCTTGGGTTTTGGTTGGTTTGGTTTTTTTATCTTCCCGTCATAATACACTGTTGGCTGAATTACACTACATTCTTACTTCTCTTTCAAGTGTTTGGTGCTGTTCATGTGCTAGATTAGCCCCTGATGAGGCCTTGCTCAGGTCTTTTATTATAACTTCAGCCTCACAGCAGAGGGAGACGGTCCAGAACTAATCCCAAAGACATGAGATGGCACTCATCAGACTCCCTTTCTAAGACTGGGCCAAACTGACTGCAGCTTCCGACTCTCCGGGGTTTCTTGGTATTTTGGAAAAATCCATTTCAAACAGATAGTTTGGGTAGCTCAGTTTTGCTGAAACTTTTTGACAGCCTCTCTCTCCTTTTGCTGGGCACAAACACTGAAAATCAAATGTAGGTGGGGTAGACAGTATATTGTAAGAAGAGTTAAAGCTGATGAGTAATAACAAATCACGGGGACAACCTTTTGGGGGACAGTTTTGATTCCGAACAGAACCTCAGGAAGTTACTGTTAGAAGTCAGTATATGTATCCTCAGATGTGGAACCTTTCTTGCAAAAGCAGTGGTTAGGGCCATCCTGTGTTATGAGAACAGCATCCCAGCTGCAGAACTTTCAAAGTGTGTTATTTAGACAAAACGGAGATCTCGTGTCTTTTCAGTGATCAAAATTGTTGCTAGACGTAAATCCATATATTGTCTTTCCATAATTTTCTGTCAATATGACATTTAGTATCTGCATTCAGAGAGTCTATGCTTTCTATTTCTCTGAGTTAAAGTTTTTATTGGTGTATTGTACTGGACTCCTAGTGTGCTTGAGGCCAGTGATTATTTGCACATGTTAGGTAAAAAGCGGTAGCTCTTTGTTCTGACATCCTGTCAGAAGTTCACTATGTTACCTCTGGTATTGCAAGGATGTTTTAACTGATGTGCTTCATGAACAGATTGCTTCATGAACAGATTGCTTCATGAACTGTGGGAAAAGTAGACTTCCTAGCTGAAGTGCCTCTAATTTGAGACGATCTTTAGTCATCACAAGGAATGCTGCACAAAGAGAGCAAATAAAGGAAAAGGGGAAGAAGAGGTTTGTTACAGTTTGCAAAATGACACTGTGAAATTAGTTTGCATTGTTGATTCCAGTCATGTTAAATAGCTCTCTTAACTTGATGTCCCATTGTGAGGCTTTCTTTCAAGACATCTTGTTGCTTTGTGTTGTTTCCAGGTCTCCTTAGTTTTATCTGCCCTTCAAGCAGGCAACAAAGGCACGCAAGCCTGTATTACTGCAGCTAGCGCCGTGTCGGGCATCATTGCAGATCTGGACACCACTATCATGTTTGCTACTGCTGGAACCCTTAATGCTGAGAACAACGAATCCTTTGCAGACCACAGGTCAGTGCAACTGAAAAAGATGGAAGAGTGCATAGACAGGGGAACAGTGGAACTTGCAGAAGTGACTGGCACGTTGAGATAATTTTTTTCCTTTCTAGATTCTCATGAATGACATTGAATGAGGCAGGGGAGTGAGAAGAGACATAGGAAAATTGGGATATTGATAGAGGACAACAAACTTTACTTTGGTTATTTCTGTGAGGAATTGTAAACAGCTGGGGAACATCTGTCAAGAGCACTTCCAACAGAAGACTGCAACTGTAGCACTATTTTGGCCTTTTTTTGTTTTTATTCAAGCTTTCACTGCACAGATTTCCATGAGCTGTTATTTCAGTAGAGAAAATTAGCTGTCTGACATTACAGAGGAGTCCTCTAAATACTTTCTTCTAACAGCTATTCTTGACTGTCTGGCTGTTAGCCTTGCTAAATCATGCTAATTGTTAATGCTGTTGTGGACAGCAGGAAGGGAAATGACACAGCTATGCCACTCTTTTTCACACTGGGCAGAGATAAGCCCAGTTTCCCCTTCAGGTAGCATCTGCAGCAGAGCAATGCCACAGCTTTTTTCATCACATTAAGAGATTTGCAGCATCTGACTGCTAGTTCCTTTGCACAACCCAGGGCTCTACAGCCAAGATGTTGACTTACTGCTTCACAGCTTAGTTGGCCTATACATTGGCCAGCATTTATTTCCTGCCTTGACAGGTGCTAGAGAAAGAGGAATGATACAATGGTGTGTAAGTTACTGCCTTTCTGGAGACTGGAGGTCTGGAGTTTTAATACAGGTGTCATTGATTTTTGGGGCTGACATTTTACATGAATATGGTTTTGCTTCTCAGTTAACTTGACTCTTTTGTGAAGTGCATACTCAAAATGGCTTTTTCTTGTACCAAAGTGTTGCTTTGGATTTGTTGTCCTGACATGTCAAAGTATGTATACGGTGCAGGGGACCCCCGACTGGGTCATATTCTTTATTCCTTTCACAATTCTGGCTTCTGCATTCTTCACCAATAATTATTTCAGTTTCCTTACAATATGCTGATTAAGGTGGAGGTTTGACCACTGTTACTTCACTCACAGCAAGGCCATATTTTCTTTTGGTGTTCAAATGTGATGCTTTCTTCTGCTACTGCCCTCCATCATTTCTTTTCAAGATGTGGTCACTTTAATAACCTGCCTTGCATCCAGCCCAAAATATAATGCTACTGTTTTAATAGTCATCTCTGTATTTTTTACTTACAACCTGGCCTATGGTATGTTACAATGAGTGGACGCTGGCAAGGTCACTTACATCAGCTCTTTCATGTAGCTGTTGGGTTGTTTGTCACCATAACATTGAAAACCACTTTTTTTTTTTTTTTCTTTTCCGCTTCCTCTTCCCCCTCCCCACCACCCAGGGAAAGTATCCTGAAAACTGCAAAAGCTTTAGTTGAAGATACAAAATTGTTGGTTTCTGGTGCTGCCTCAAGTCAGGACAAACTGGCCCAAGCAGCTCAGTCATCAGCTAACACCATCACTCAACTTGCTGAGGTGGTAAAACTGGGAGCAGCTAGCTTGGGATCTAATGATCCTGAAACACAGGTGAGATGTTTTAAGATTTCTCTGGTACACAGTTTTCAATTGGTAAGACTTTGTGGGACTTCTGCTTTTATGCGACACGGTAGGGTTCATCGCTTCTGGGACTTTCCGCGGGTTACTCTGACATCACTTCTACATTGGAGTACAGTCAAGAGATTAAAGCATTCAGTGGAACTAAACAGGCCTTTGTGTAACACTTCTGCTTTTATTTCACGCGTCTGTTCTAGCTGGGATGCTTTTGGCAAAGTGTTTGTCTCATTTTCACTTGGTTGGCAGTAGACACCTGACTCATCCCATTTTTGTTCTAAAGAGCTTGCATGACTTTAAAGCTACTCAGCCACCTTACAGCTGGGCTGTGTGCTCTGTGTTACTTGGGTAGGCTAACAAACTCTTCCCATTCTCTAGCTACACCTGACTTTTTTTTTCATTTAACTTAGTAACTTTAGCCTGTGATGTGGATTATCTCAAGTATTTACCCAGTTGTTTGTTTGGATCTTGGTGAAATGGAGGTTGGCAAGCATATTGCAGATGTGCCTGTGGTGGTCCCAAATTAGTCTGAAAAACCTGCTCGTTTGCATAATGCTCTGAAAGGGATGTGTGCTCTGTTTTGCCTGAGTTGTGTGATGGACTAACCACTTCTGAGATGTTCCTTTCTAGGAAAATACTGCTGGAAGCACTTTTTAATTTTTTTGAATGGACTGTTTCCCATAAACTAGCAACTTTTGCAAAACATTTATTGCACATTGTTCTTCTCTATATGTAAAATGCAGTGCTTGGAATAAAAGCTATTGTGCACGAGTAATTATTTATTTGAAGCAATTTTATGTTGCCAGTCTGAAATTGTTGGTGACTCATGTGTCCTAAATGGAGCATTTCTAATAGCTTTAGCAGACAATACTGTCACAACATTTCTCCATAGCAGGAGCCCTTACTTTATCTGGTGCAGAGTTTCAGATGTCTTGCACTACAAGATGGTGCATGATGTAGACAGTTGGACAACAGATGGTCACGTCAGTCTGTCCTTGTGTCTCAGGTTCTTTTCTTATTTCCATGGTCAAAGATCATCTGAGCTACCAAAAGCTAAGTAAACTTTTCAGGTAAAGCAAAGATTTCACTTCTGTATAAGTTACAGTGAACTATAAATACAAAGGAATGAGGCTGCTTTTTTATTATTTATCATGCTATAGAAATGTAGTTATTGAGAAGACTGTTCCACATCTTTTTTCTTTTCTTTTTTTTTTTTCTTGAGCTTTCCCATTTTTCATGTATCTTTCACTATTTTTCTTAAAATGAACTCTTCTGAATTCCAGCAAAATACTTCGAATATCTGATGTTTCTACTAGTGAAAAGGGCAAAGGGGAAGGAATTGGAGAGAATTATTCTAATACGCTACAGTAACTAACAAGTCTGTTGTGGTGTCTGTATTTCATCTAGGACTTCTGTCCTTCAGATTGCCTTAAGGAGATATCTCCAGATTTTTACTTTTCCTGACTTTAAGGCCAGCCAAGTTATTCAGCGTTTAATTTTGTACAGCCTTTTACAGAGGTTCAGCTTCCTTTTCCCTGAAAGAATGTCTTCCTCTAACACCTAGCAAGTACATTCCATCTTTGAGTAGGTGATTTCGGAATTAGTACAGAACTGTAGAATTAGACTGTAAGTTCATAATCAGTCTGGGTGGAAGTGGAATGAGAGTAAGAAAACAAAGGGTGAAGACCATGGAGAAAACTAAACTTCCTCTTAGGGACGCTGAGAGGAAGGAAATCCTACCTGCAATTAGCACTTCCATTTCTTCCCAGGAAATAGTCACTTTTATAGATTCTGACCAGTTGTAAGAAATGCAGTAGCTATCAACACAGCTTTTCCTTTTCCAGAATATTGCATGTTTCACTGGGGTAGAGGGAGTGTGGTGCTATTTGTGTACCAGCAGTAGATGGGTTTTTAGCTGTGTTCTAGAAATCAAACCCGCATCCAGGTTACTGTTTCTTGCCTGAGGCTTACAGGTATTTCTCATTCCCGTAGGTTGTCCTGATCAATGCTATCAAGGATGTTGCAAAGGCCCTTTCTGATCTCATTGGAGCTACCAAAGGAGCTGCCAGCAAACCAGCAGATGATCCATCCATGTACCAGCTGAAAGGTGCTGCCAAGGTAAAACCTTATCCATACATTTTTTGGCAAAGCTTGGAGTTCAGCATTTTCTGATTGCTTGAAATCTCACCTCTGTCTTTGTTTCTTTATCATCCTAGGATGATACATGATGTTTCCATGAAGCTACCAGGTTTTTTTAGGCTGCCAGATAACTTCTGTGGTTTTGATGAAAGAACTGTAATCTTTCTGAAGAGAAACTTCTTTTTTTTTTTTTTTTACAAGCTCTTTATCTGAGGGCAAGCTCTCCTTTAATGATGTTAGAGACTGAAATATATCCTGTATAAAATGGTACCTAAATAGTACATTCTAAACAATGACATGCCCAGAATAAGCATGCAGCCTCCTTCCTTAGACCTTCAGCTGGAGGGAGGGAGGGATGGATGGATGGATGGACGGGTGGATGGGCAGGGGGCATGGAATTTCCAATAACTCTACATTGGGATGTTGTGCATTTCTAACTGCTCTCTCCTAGATCTTTTCAGGAAGTACATAGAGATACTCAAAGCTCTAAACTCACACAGATTACACAATACTTGTGATATATTTGTGCTTTATGTTCCCTGCACCTGAGATGTATCATGACACATGTCTCACAAAGATCTTGTGGCTTAATGTCCACAAAATAGAAGGTTTAGGCCGTGTTATTCTGCTTTCACATTGTGAGAGGGTTGTGATAGCTTCATGAATGGCTGCAACCTCTGCTCACTCTCATGTCTGTTGCTTACCTGTAAGCTCCCTTTCAGAGCACATGATAACAGTACTGTTGAGGCACTACTTAAAAATTACCCATCTAGTCAAGAAAAGTGGCTTCTTGGCTCTCCCTGCTGTGAAGGGCTCTCTGTGTTTTAAATCATAATTGTGAGGAGGCTGACCTTTCTGTCTTTTTTTTTCCCATTGTAGCTCTCATTTGTATCTCAACATACTAGGATATAGGAAAGGTGTAGTTATTACAGTGACGATTAGGTTGTTCTGCATCAGGACTACTGGGTTTATAATGGGAACTGTAACACTGATTCTATAACTGTATTTCAGCTTAAAGCTGGTGTTTGGCTCCTTGCTTACCTGGGGTTTTAGCTGATGGCAGAGAATGTACTGGGTAAATTTCAAAAAGAAATACCATACCTTGATTCACATCTCTCAACTTTCAGTGCAAGATGTGCAGGAAAAAAAGACACTACCATAATCAATCTGTATGAGAAACCTACCCTGGAAATGTGAATTTTCCAATTTTTTCAACAACTTCTACCAGAAAACTCTTAAGAGTATAGTGCTCCACAGTTAGTTGTGCTACATTTCTGCAGCTTACAGGGAGCTGTCAGAAACTGGTCAATGGGAGAGTTGGTATTTAGTCCTGTAACACATACGGTTCATGAAGCCTCTTAGGCCTTATTAGACATAATAATGCTACCTAGCTTAATTTGCCTTGCTTCTTACCCTGCTGTCTCTGAAACATGGGGGGAAGGAATCATATTTCTGTCTTCACCCCTCTCTTCTTCAGGTGATGGTAACAAATGTCACATCGCTTTTGAAGACGGTTAAAGCAGTGGAAGATGAAGCTACTCGAGGGACAAGAGCTCTTGAGGCCACGATAGAGTACATCAAGCAGGAACTCACGGTACAGAACACAGTAGCCATATCTGGCAGGTTTTGAAAGCATGCTGTTATACTCAAACCAGCCTGCCCAGACTCTCCCCCTTAAGTTACTGCCTTGGGGTGCAGTGGGTGCGTTTTGCTTGCAAATCATCGCTGAAAGGACAATTACAATGCCATTTCAGCCTACCTACTTTCAGATGTTATCAATCCTCACTTTGAGATTGGAGATGGTACCATCATGTACGAACCTAGAAGCAACTGTTTCTTTGTTCTTTAGATGTTGAGCTTTTACTACAGATATTATTTTCTGAGTCCAGTGCTGCTCACTTTGTTTGGATCCTGGCTTTGGTGATGTCCCCTCAGTGTCATAGCCTTATTGCACCTGCAGTTTAATCTTGCTTCTGGTTTTCCTTTATGATTCTACCAGTGATACATAGCTGCTATCTGATGTTCTGTCTGAGCAGGAGTTAACAACACCATGGAGTTCTCTCCCAGATTATGTATTAGATCGTGACAATTGTTTTTCTTCCTCTTTAAGATATAAAAGTATATCCTCCAGCTGCAGCTTTCAACTCTTTCAGTTATGGGATTATTTAGGCCTAGAGAAGAGAAGACTGAGAGGAGACCTTATCAATGTCTATAGATATTATAGATATATAGATAGGGTGGGGACAAGGAGGATGGTGCTGGACTCTCTTCAGCGGTGCCAAGTGACAAGACAAGGGGCAATGGGCATAAGCTGGAACACAGGAGGTTCCACCTAAGTATGAGGACAAACTTCTTTACTGTGAGGGAGACAAAGCCCTGGAACAGGCTGCCCAGCGTGGTTGTGGAGTCTCCTTTTCTGGAGATATTTAAAACTCACCTGGATGCATTCCTGTGTAACATGCTCTAGGCAAACCTGCTTTGGTGGGGAGAGTTGACTAGATGATCTCTAGAGGTCCCTTCCAACTCAAAAGATTCTGTCACTTATTTTACTAGTATACTAGTCAGTGGCATAAATTCATATCTGTGTGTTTGTGAAGAAGCCTGAAGTATTTTTTTTCCTTCCTGTACTTACAGTGTATTCTTATAAAGAACCTGTAGACACAGCCTTCAGCAGAAGATATTCTGTTGCATAGTCTGTGAATTAGCAATCCTGCACTGGCACAGTTTTGCCTTGTCAAGCGGTCCCCATAAAACATTGATTTTTCATTGTGAGAGTCATGCTGTTGTAATGAAGAAATAACTCTAGTTTTCGTTGCTCTGTTGAGTTTGTTGGTTGGTTGGGGTTTTTTGTGGGTTTTTCTTTTGTTTGGTTTTTAATATATATAGTTGTTGGGAATTCATACACTATCTGCAGAGGTAAAAATCTCCTGATTCAGTACCTGATCAGGAATGTTCTGTACAACATACAGTGTACATTACAGTTGTGTGTTCTCACAAGGGCCTGCTTAAGTTACATTTATTCCCATAAGTGATCTAAAACTTGTCCAGATCTATCATCAAAGGATTGTGTATTATAATGTCTGCTTTCTCAATCTGGTTGGTATCTCTTTGAAGTGTTCTTTCCCTTCCTTCTCCTTTTGTCAGCATTGCTAAAGAATGGGTCTGTGGTGTGGTGGTGTCATCTCTTTCATGGGGAGAAAAGTGGAGTAATAGGAGAGGGCTGAGAGGCACTGAGCATGGCACATGTGAGCTTGAGAACATGCATCAAGCTTGACTTGGAACTCCAGGGACTGAATCTCACCAGTGTTGAGGAATGTCCTTCACATATTTAACTAAACTAGTCTTTAAATCACTTCTATTTCTGGTGAGAGGAAGTGAGAAACTGATGAACTGGGAGCTTGGGACTGACCAGACTTTTTTTGTCCAGGTATTTGCGTTCTGTAACGACTATCCTGCTTAGGTTGCACAGAGTGTAGTCAGAAACCTCTCGTGATTAATTGTGCATTCTGAATTGTCCCTGCACAGTGAAAGAATGGCAAGCAAATACAGACTAAATCTTAGGAAAAAGAAATAAAAGATAAAAGTAGGGTTACCCAGCTCTTATTTACCTGCATCTTACCACAGTTCATGTATTCCAGTGTTTATGAGGGAAGTATTTACTGTCAGATAATTTGAACTATTTTCACATGATTCACCCTGCAAATTTGTCTTCAGAAATTATGTCTTCAGGTTTCTAAGGGAGACTCAGTATCATATAAGAGACAACACTCCACCTCCAATTTTTTAAGAGGCATTTGAGTATTTCAATGATGTTCCCAGTCTGTCCTGTACTGTGCTGTCAACAGGGGCTTGATAGGGCCCTGTCTTTGCAGAGGAAGGATCTCCTCAGGTGAGCAGACCAGCCTAAGGAGCAGGCAGGATGAAAAAAGAATATAATTACAGGAACAGTAATTATTTTGATCCTGTAACACTCTGAACAGCTGTCTGTAACAAACTGTCATCCAGGTAGTGAAATGGCAGATGAGATGAAGGTGTGAGCCTTTTTTGGTATGCTTCCCTCAGCTGATTGTTCCCCTCTGATGTCTGTAGGTGAGCAGGCCTCTTAGGACCAGGCTCATCACAAGCAAGGCTGATATTCAACTACACTGAATTTGTTTCTAATTTCCTGCTGTTCAAAAGCTGCTTCCATTTGCTCTCTCTTTTTCATGGTTGTTCTGCTTTGTCCTGACTGGTATATCGGGGTTTCCTTCTGCTTTCACTTGTAGGTGTTTCAGTCCAGTGAGGTTCCAGAAAGCACATCATCACCTGAAGAATCAATCCGGATGACGAAAGGAATCACCATGGCAACTGCCAAAGCTGTTGCAGCTGGGAACTCATGCAGACAGGAGGATGTGATTGCTACAGCAAATCTGAGCCGCAAAGCAGTAGCTGACATGCTAATAGCTTGTAAGGTAAAGATTCGCTTCCTTCCCTAAGACTGATTTTATTGTTTTGTGTTTGCCTTCTTCTAAATCCCTTGAATGTTACAGTTGCTATTCAGTTTCTTTGTATCAATGCTCCACTCTTCAGATAATAAAGTTAATGACTATGATAATTTTAAAGGAAAGTTTTAGGATTTTTTTTGTGCTATGAAAAAAAAAAAAAAAGCAGCAACACTAATATTGACTGTTTCCTTTTTGTGAAGATGACTTTTATTGGATCTGAAATGTCCTGTTTTTCAGTCTCCTGTTGAACAGGAAGATAAAAAATCATGGAAGTACTAGACTTATATGAATAATCCTGTGGTCACAGATATGATTTCAATATTTCTAGAACAGTGAAAGAATCGCTCAGGTCTACTTTTGTTAGTCATTTCCCCCCAGCCAAACCTGTCAGTTTGCTCTGTTTCTTCTGTGCTCTTCAAAAATGTGTTTTGCCTTTGCACTAAAAATATTGCTGCCTTGTTTTCTACTTTTGCTTGAGCTAGGCAACTTCCAAAAACTGACCTGCAAAACTAGGGGGAAAGTATGTGTCATATAAATGGCTATTAACCTGTTTGTCTTTGTTCTGCTGATAAAAAAGATATAGGCATAAATTTAAAAAGAAATAAATTTAAAAAAAAATAAAAATGGAATTACCAAGACCTCATTCCTTTTGGTCTTCAGTAGTAATACAAAAGTACCTTTGCCTGTAGATTAGATTTGTTTACTTTTGCCTTTACATGTATGGAAAATGCCAGTACAATAGTGGTGCTCTCTGTAAGGTGTCTGATTCTTAGCACTTTGTCAAATCCTAACTGTCTACATTAGTCTCAGATTATTTTTTAGCCTAATATTGCCCAGGTGGAAGGGTTAATTTTGTTTTTAAATTTATCCTAGTACGAAAGTGAGAGTTCTCATATAACTTAGAACTGGCTTCATAACAGACAATCTAATTGAAACTTTTTCTTTTTGCTTGGTTAACTGGCACAGTTTTTGCTGTCTGACAGTCCTTGACCACTTCACATACTTCAAATTTCGATTCTGTCCTCTCCACTTGATAACCTCAGGTCAGCAAAACAAAGCAGCCCTTATCTGGATGGGAAAATTAAACTACTGTGCTACTTACACGACAATTACTGTAGCCTAATATGTCTTAGGTACAATCCCATTAACTGACACTTTTAAGAGACACTAGGAACACTTCATGGTTGTGCAGCATTCTGACAAACCAATTTATGCAAGAATTCAGATGCTGAGGCACACTAAACATCATTTGTTGTGTGGAAGTGGCTAGTGCAGGCACATTTTTGTTTCCATCTCCCCACACAGGCAGCAAATTCTCAGGAAGAGAATCCTCTGTTTCAAAAAATGTTACAAACACTATCTGGGAGTCATTTTACTTACCTGCAGTGATACACTGACAAGGTGTGAGATCTAGTTTGTCTAACTTGTCTAGCTTGTCTAGCTTTTTATAAAATCAAGAGTGCTTATTGGGCAAACAGGAACAGAAGTCTCCAAATATGCTAATTTTATGCATTATCTAAAAAGTATGTCAAAATAGCCCTATCATTTAACAAAACTTTTACATATGTAGTTTGTACCAGACTTTATTTAGAAAATCCTGTTTCTACAGCTTTTGCTCAGACACTTAGAACTCTTATGCCATTACTTTCTACAATTTTTTTACTGTGGATGATGTTTCTATGATAAATTCCCTTGAATTTTAGGGCTGTTCCAGCAGTCTTAGCACCGATTTGATCAGTGCCTTTCTTCTCTTGGGAGCCCAAAACTGGACACAGTATTCTAGATGCAGTCTCATGAGTGCTGAGAAAATGTGGCTGATCATTTCTACTGGCTGTCTAACAGTCTAAGTTCAATTATTTTCTATGCTTTTTACAAACTTTTTGTACCTGTTCCCTTTCCAACGGCAGTCATTAAAAATAGTGATATTATGCATGGGTTACTTACTGCATAGTCATTATTTTATACCACTAGCTAATAAAGACAGCAATTGTTACTATCTTAGGGTCTGCTCTAACCTTCAGTAAATGTAATCCCAGTGTTTCTCCTGACTTTAATGGGGGTTGTCTTAGTTCACTACACCAGGGAGCGAGCTCAGCAGAGCCCACCCAAATGGCTGGGGCTACAGCACAGGCCCTGTGGGGAGACACTGAAGAACTGCCTCTCCAGGCTGGAGAAGAGATGGCTTTGAGAGGATCCCACAGCAGCTCTCTAAAACCCACCGGGAGGTTACCAAGAGGAGGCAGTGTCCGGCTATTTACTGGAGATGTGTGGCAGGGGAACGAAGCAGCGGTCAAAAGTTGAAGCATAGGAACTTACACTGTGGGCATGATTAAGCCTTGGGACAGGCACCTAAAGAGGGTATGAGATCTCTGTCTTTGGAGGCTTTCGAAGACCTTAGTGCTCTGGTTAGAATGTCATGTTGATCCAGCTTCAGACAGGAGGTTGAGCTATGGGAATTTTCCAGGTTCCTTCAAACAGCGCTGAATTTTTTTATTTTTTGATATTTTTTTTACTGTCTCTGTACATTTTAGCTCCACAGGTTAATAATCAGTGCTCACAGGCTAGAAATTGTAGTACTAGACACAAGTAGTACTTGCTGGTTTACTGTTCTGAAAGCCTGTGAAGAGAAAATGAGGGCTGATAGTGAAGAGAAGCCTTGGCATGAGGAAATAAATGTGTATTCTCATTCTTTCGACACACGTTTTGCTTTGAGATGCTTTGGCAGGCTGGAAAAGTAAACATTTCTGTGGCAAGTCCTAATTGGTGTGTTTCTGGATTACAAAAAGGTCTTCCTAAAATGACTTTATCACCCCCTTGAGTCCACTGCGAAGTATATGGTTTGGTTTAAGACTCACTGAACCTTAACAGTGCTCTCAGAATATTCCAGTATCAGTCTTGGCCGTGTATGCAAAGCATAAAAAGCCATTTATACTTCTCTCCTACAGATGTTTGCTCTAATTGTGGGCATAACAATAATACTTAAGTGTAGAGGAGGCATCTTAGGGTGCTTACAATGAAACACTGGAGGATGCTTCTGCCCTATTTGAAAACGAAAAATAAGATGCTCTGGATTTTTGAGGCCTTCTGGAGCTTACTTGAAGTATGCTGGAAAATCCTATCCTCTTTCCTCCCATCTGCTTTCCCTTCAGATTATTTCTTGACGAGATGGAGTGATGGATATAGCCGAGATCCGCAGTTGTGCTCTGCTGCTCTTGCCGGCAGAGGGAGCCCAGGGATCAGCTCCAGCCCCAGCTGCCAGCAGCGCTTGCTGGGGATGCTGAGGGTTGCAGGAAGGGCTCAAGATAAGGAAGCAGTGAGATTATCCCCGCACTGCGTGAAAGAGACGAGGCTGCGAGGGTGCAAGGACTTGTTCTGGGATAGGAAATGCTGATATTTAAGAGTTTTAGGAAGTTTCACTGTCAACAGCTAGCATTTCTGTTCAATAAAAAAGTTTCCTACAAGTTTATTTTAGAAAATAGAAAGCTTGAAAAGGCTGCAGTTTTTACTTCTTAGTAAAACCAAAATGATTTAATGAGTCAGGCTTATGTCAGATATTATATCAGATTATATCAGATATTATACTTGCAGGAGTTCCCTAAGAAGTCAAAGAACTTGACTCTGCTGCTGCATCACTTTTTTTTTCTCCCTCCTTTTTTTTTTTTTTTTTTTAAATTGGGTGGGTTGGTTTTTGTGTCTCATGTGGAATAATGATATACCTGCACTTCCCTACCACTTCTCCTCTGCCATTTGCAAAGCTGCAGGTCCTCAAGCACAGTTTGCTGACACCTTTACAACAGAAACAGCTGGCCCCCGAGCTCAAATGTCACCTGCGTGTTGAGGAAAGTTTCTGCTTTTTCTCCTCTCTTCTCTTTCCCCTGTCTTCTCTGTGTTGACCTCCTCTTGTGGGAGCAGTTTTGGGGTACTAACATTGTTCTGTCTCCCCAGCAAGCATCATACCATCCAGATGTGAGTGAAGAAGTTCGAGACAGAGCCCTGCGCTTTGGAACAGAATGTACCTTGGGATACTTAGAACTCCTGGAACACGTTCTCCTGGTAAGGAGACACCTGCATGTGCATGCTGGATTCCGTCCAAGGAGAATAAACTCTCTGACCTCTTTCTGTAGGGGCTGCCAGTGACACGTTTTTATCAGTTTGTCAGAAGATTATGAACAGTTTTGCTATTCAGGAAAAGCGAGGTGAAGTAAACTCAGTACTTCAGCTCAAACTCTGAAGGAGAAGAAAGACTGGAAATACTTAAATGTAATTCTGAATTTCAGAATTCACATTCTGGATCTGATCTGGATGCAGTACAGGTCCTGACCTAAAAATGATCCCTGACAAAGAAATTAAAATATGACCCTTCAGCATTCTTTTAAGCCCATCATAAGTATTAGACATATTAGGCACACTCCCATCCCCCAGATCAAAGAGGTTACATCATCTTTATGAAAGTATTTCTACATGCCTTTTGCACTCCTGATTCCAGGAAAATAAGGGGCATCTACTCAATGCCATCCCAAAAACCCCAAGCCAGCACTGCCTCATAAAGAGCTCTCCAACTCATGCCAGATGTGATACCCCCAAAGCTCTGCATAACACTTCTCCACTGAAATCCAAACTCATGAATCCTGCTGTCAGTTGGCTTTTCTTGACCATACAATAATTATCACATAATATATTGTTCTTCTGTTGCTATTACATCCGTAGGAAGCAACAGTGTAGTTTTAACTACCATTTGTGATATACTGACCTTTCTGGAGGTGACTTAAATCAGCAATCTGCTTCATGAACACCTAGACATTTAAGTAGCTTTAAAATGACATATTACAGTCTCTGAAAGTGAAATTTGCAGATGAGCAGATCCAAAACAGCTTTAGTGCTGAGAATACAGGATGTCTAATCATTTACATCAAGTCATTGAAATATACGTAACGTAGGAAGAAAGTCATAATTATGCTTGCCACTAGCAGGGAAAAGGTTGAACTTCTTAATGTAATTCTTAGAGCTTCATAGCAGTAATTTAGCATTAGATGTGTGATCCATTTTTAGTTTAGAAATACCTTTGGGAATTTTTCAGCTTTGGTCTCCCAAACTCAGCTGTAGTACTTGTTTCAAACTATATGCTGGAACAGACCACAGGCTTGAGTGAGTTTTTGCCCATTTTATTTTTCCCTCTCTGATGAGGTAAGCAGGTTTAAGGTAAGAAAGGCCTGTTCCTTCAGTAAAGTGGAACACGCCTTTCTTACCTTAAGATGCTTTAATTTCAAGGCCCTAAAACCATGAGATATCCCACCCTTCCCCAGCATTTGCTGCTTTTGAGGAGCTGACTCTGACCCAGATTACAACCCCAATTGAAAACCAATGCTTTCACAGAAAAAAAGATGTGTGGAATGGTAACTTCCTCTTGACTCCTTGCTGAAATCTGTCTAGAACTAATCACATACATAATACATTCATGCGATGCTCCATAAACACAGACAGGATCTCAAAAGTAGATGGGGAAAAAAGGTCACTTCCAGAGGAGCAATGAACCAGGTAAATGACAGCATTTTCTCTAGGGATTTCTGCGCTCTCTCCTGGTTTCTAGCTCTTGGGAGTTGTGGCAGAGACACAGTCCAAGTGATTTGTTTGCTTCTGCTCTGGTTACCCGGACTGTTCTGCTGCAGAGAATCTTGCTGACTTAACATCCTAGTTCAGATATGTTTGGCTTAGATAAAAAAAAAAATGATAGCAAGATGATTTCAGTGTTGGACAATACTTATGCTTCCTGATTCCTCTTACCCTGGTGGTTTAGAACCTCTACAATCTTAGTTAATTTATAAATTCCAGAAATGGAGATAATCTCAGATTAGAAATCTCTAATTAGTCCATGTGGCACCTTGTGATATTGTTAGTAAGTTCACTGATGCCCTTGGTGGTCAGGCTAGAGATGATCGCAGGGGTGTCTCAATACAGGGATGCCAGGAAGTGCTATTCAGCAGCCATATTTCTTTAAAGATGATTCTATGATACTTTTTAGGTTCAAGAGTTGTCAGATGCAATATCTAAGATTTCTTAAGCCAGTGTATTGACTTGTAGAAGGGTTGCACTGGGCAAGTGGTACAAAACTAATTTGGTTGCTTAAAGGAATATTCTTCTAATGACCCAGCTACGGGCAGGGTGTGGGAACACACTGATTAAAGCTGTTGGGAATGCAGAAATTCCTATAAAACACCTGGTAAGTTGTATTCTTAACAAGCTTAAAGACTGACCTGCTCTTCTACATGTTCATGTGCTCCATCTCAGTCAGTATTGATTCATGCTGAGTCGAGGGGAAGTCTGAAGCTTTCACTGTTGTTCTCACGCTGTGCCTGTACATGACTCTGCAGGAGCTGAGAATCTGCTCCGAGTTCTAAATTGGCTTTTAAACAATGCAGTTTGTAAATTGCCTCGTTTTAAAATTTATATCCATTTGTTGAATTCCAACATGGTCACTGCTATTATAAGCAGCACTAGTGTCACAGTTTCTGCAGCAGAAAATGTCATTCTTTGCTATAGTTCTGACCACATTCATGAATTCTTGGATCTTCTTACTTGTGTGGGAAGATAACCCTTGAGATGCTCAGTGCTGAATTTCTGCCATACTAAGGGATTATGCAGTGTATAAACCTTGGTTATAACTGTGCTGTGACATTTTATTAGCATTGGGGATTGTTTAGATTTCCTGTACTTCTGCTTACTATGGAAACTAGTTGACTACAGCTCATTCTGAGGAAGCAAGAGACCAGTCCACCCATACACAGACATGGCAGTTCTGGAGAGGTAGAATTCCTCACGTGGCAGAGTTTTCACCAGACAAAGTGAAGAAAACAGTTTATCCTGTTAAAGTAGGGGGTTAGGCATTTGACTGCAAAATGGGAAACACGCTTACAAACCCAAAAAACTGTGTTTTCTATGTGTATCTAGTTTTCAGAGCTGCTTTGTGGGGGAGTTTTGGAAAACATTAAGAAAAGGCACACCTGCATGTGACTTCTGAGACTTACCCTTCTGTTTTGCTCTTCAATATCTCTATATGTCTGTCACGCTCCTCTCAGAAGTAGTTTTTGAGTATACATGAATTTCCAGAACTTAATCTTATTTTCTCCTTAAAATATACGGTAACTAAAAATGCTAATGTTGTTCCTGTTCAGGGAAAGCATTCAGCTTCACTCTCTGAATGTCTGACTGGTTTACATTTGAAGAAGCACACTTGAATACTTGATGGAAATTCAGTTCAGAGGTGTCCTTTCCCTTCTGTTGAAGGGTCTTGCCCAGGGTTGGCATTTTCATTGTGTTCACCATTGCTGATTTTTTTTCTAGAATAGGCTACTAGTGCTAACTTGCAGAACTCTGTAATTCTGCTACTTAGAATGACCAACTAGTTTGTTCATACTACAAGATCAGCTCCTTTCTTTAGAAAGACTAAGCCTGATGCATAAGTATAATGACTATAATATCTGAGAATGGAGTGCTGAAGCTGCATGCTCCTCTGACATATACATGCAGCTCTGTTTAGGAGAATTCTGTCCTGGTTTTAGGACTGAGGACTCCCAGACAATGTTGTCAGTCCCTGTAGAAGTACAAGGCAGTGCCACTTTCCTGGTATGCATCAGATGTTGCAGTGTAAGCCTAGTGATTCACTGACAGTTGCATTTCTCCCACTAGTCATGTTTTCTCTCAGCCAACTGCAGTATAAAATAAATCTTTCACTAGTGTGCCCAGTGTTCTCTGCAATCCTTACTAATATGCATTATTACATTTTATCTTTTTCTCTAGATCCTTCAAAAACCAACTCCAGAACTAAAGCATCAGTTGGCCTCCTTTTCCAAGCGGGTTGCTGGTGCTGTTACAGAGCTCATCCAATCAGCAGAAGCAATGAAAGGTGAATTGGGCAGCCTGGCTACCAGTACAGTGTGCCTTTTACTCGAGAGATGATGATTTGTAGTTTTCATAGTTTAATACAAACCCAAAACCTCACAAAACCCACGTTAGTGTGCTGTAGGTGTCTTTGTACCACCTACTTCCATTCTTTTGATTTTTCTGCTGGTATTCGCTGGTTCACGGTGTCTGTAAACAGGTCTGTTTGACCCTTTCTCACTTCATCAGATTAGTCATAAGTCATCTGTAAATCACGTGTCTTTCAAAGGTGGAATCATCAAGCAGACCACTCAAGAGCCACAGTAGCAGAAAACAAAATACACTCCTCTTGAACTGGTGGCTGAATTGTAATTGGATGGCTGGTTCCCTTCCTTACGCTTAGGTTTGTTCAGTCAAAATAAGTCCTTTGCATTGCAGAGATAGTTGCTTTCCAACTTCAAATAAAAGGGGATACTATCATCTTACTGAATTAATATTCAGCCTCTAGCAATGGTGTCAATTTTAGGTCTGTAGTACTTAACAGTCCTCTGTCTGGGTCCTGCCCTGACACAGTTTGTTAGTGAAACAGTGAGACTTCAGAAAATTGTGGTCCAGATGATTTCCTGAACTCTTAGAACTGAAAAACTTGTGGACAAATATAATTCTGTGCTCAAATAAGCAATGAATTCCATTGCTTAGCAGAAAGTTCACTGCTCTTATAATAGATGAGTGATACTTTCTCAGATACTGACTTCCTTACTGACTCTTAGGATGACAGTTCTAACATTCTATGTTTGAAAAGAGAGGAGTATATATTAAGGGTGGTGTTATTAAATATCATACCACTACTGCTGAAGCACATCTACTACCAGATTTACTGGGAACTTGAAAGAAATCTTCACAGCCATCAGAAAGGCATATAAGCATTCAAATCTCATAGGTAATAGAATGCTACAGTAAAATATTTATAATAAAGCACTGTGTACTAGCTTTTTTTTTTAATTATTTCTGCCCCTACCCCAACACAGACTTGTAGTAAATTCATTCTTTCTTAAGCTAGGGCAGAGAACACTGTACTCATTTTTCTGATATTCTCTCTGATATACACTGCAGGTTTTCCTCAGATATTTTCTGCTTTTATCAGTATACACTCCTTGGAAAAGAATCCTGAGTAAACACTTGTCATATTGAGGCTTTCTTTTTCCTCTGTGTCTTAAAACAGTTGCAGCATTTCATATACCAATGATCTACATTATGCTTTTTCCCTGGTCAGCTAGATTTATTTAATTCTTCAGTCTTTTCTGCAGTAGTTTTTATGTTTCAAAGTTCCTGTTTTCATTTGCTAACAAGCCAAACCAGGGTCGGAATTTTTCTATTCCCTAAATGCTTTTTAAGAAAAATATTATTGTCCTCATCTTTGAAGACATTTATTACTTTCCAGTAGTTTTTGCATTTTAATTCATATTCATCAAATTAAAATTTCACTTAATTTCTGTTTTCACTTACTGCCTGTAGGGGATTTTTTAAAAATTCCCTTTAGATGCTCTTTTTTTGTGGGTGGTAAAATGTTTTTAACCATTCCAAACTTTTATTCCTAATTTTCATTTCTAGAAACATGATAAAATTCTTTCTCATAACCAGTTTAGTATGTAAATGTTTTCACCTTTGTGAAATGTTTTGATTTTTGTTAAGAGGAACTGCTACATTGTACAGGTTTGGTTTTGACTGTGTTTATATGTGCTGCGTATATTAAAAATATTTTTTTCCCCTGCTTATCTGCTAATATTAGGGTTTAATAGAGAATTCCTTCATCTTGTACACCATTTGAGCTGAGAAATTTTCTTTGGTAATGTTTTGATATGTGATATAAAATATGTATATAGAGATCAGCAGCAGGAAACATAGCTCACTAGGATTACAGTACCATGTATTTCAGCTTTCTCCCAGTAAATAGGAGACAGTCATCCATAGCAGAAACTGCCTCATTCTTTTGCTGGTGCAATGTTGATACATGAGAATTCAAGGTTATTTCATTTGATGTTTGAATCAGATGTGGGTTATGCTATTCCTGATGGAAAGTGCCAATATCCTTCTCCCAGTTGCTCTTCTTCCTTGATAACGATTAATGTTTCAGTTGATATTTTAATATTAGGTTCACTTAAACTTTCTGATCCAGTTTTAATAAGTTTAACAAGGCCTTAGGAGATTTATTTATTTTTTCCCTTGTGTTTGGGGTTGGTTTTTTTGTTTTGGGTTGGGGGTTTTTTTTAATTCTAGCTTGGTGGTCTTTTGCCTAGTGTACACCATTTCCCATCTTTTTCTGTTTCCATCTGTGATGCCACTTCCTCCACTTGCCCTTCCTTTTCTTTTTCCATCTGATTTTCCTTTTGGCTGTTTCATAGCTTCCCTCAATCCAGAACATGAACACTTTCTGAATCTTGACATCCGGAAAATAATGTTATGAAATTGAAAATAATAATGTACTGAGAGCTTTCAAAAATCTGGTGTGACCTCCAGCCACATACCGATCTTGGGGACCTTCAAAATTTCTTTGAGCCAAGAGAAATGCCAAAAACTCAGCCAAAAGAAAAAAAAGTTGACCTTCGGATATGTTGCAGAAACTACTTTAGCCTTCCCTGCGTTGCTGTTAGAAACACACTGCCCAAAGCATGGTTTCCTCAGTAAATACTAACTTCATCTCAAACCACTTCCAAAAAAGAGATTCTGGAAAGTGTGCGTGGGTGATTATCTGGTGTCTATAGCATGTCCTCTTTACCATTCTCTCAGACTTCTCGGTGTACCTTTCAACTTGATCGAGTTAGAAACCATCTTAGTAAGAGCTCAGAAAAACTGGAGCTGAGGGACAGATTTTGTTCCCAGTATGGACAGTGTCCCTTTTTTGAAGCTGCTTTGCTTATGCAGTTCTTACTTAGGTTACTTTCATAACACAATAACCCTGCACTCTGACTTACATTTTGCTCTCAGTGGTATGAACTACAGTGTTTTCATGCCATTACAGTACTAAAATCAGCCTTCTAGGATGTGCGTTCCATATTTGACACTTGAAGTGTGATTGTAACTCTCCCTGTTTGAATGGCAGCTGCCAGTGGCACTGAAGTTACTGTCTTTGTCTCCATTAATTTCAGGGACAGAGTGGGTGGATCCAGAAGACCCAACAGTCATTGCAGAGACAGAACTACTAGGGGCTGCAGCATCAATTGAGGCTGCAGCAAAGAAGTTAGAGCAGCTGAAACCAAGAGCCAAGCCAAAGGTGAGTGTCCACACCCATTGTTTCTTTGAAGGAAAAAAAGTGATGCTATAGCCCATGTATTGGTGTATACTTTGATACTGTCCACAGTAATGGTATAAACCATTGTTCATAACAAAAATCAAACCTCACATCTCTTAGTGCCACTAGAAACTGTACTGGATGGGACTTACCCCTGCAGGAAGAGGGTAAAAAGATGATGTTCAGGGAGTGAATCAAGCACCAGTCAGCCATGAGCAAGCAAAGAAGAAAAGCTAAATGTTATAAAAGCTTATAAGAGTTACACTGTCATTACTGCGGATTATTTACTTCTCTGTTTCCAAACACATTTTACTGATGTGAAAAGTCATTCTCACTTGCTGTCCTTTGAAGACCCTTTGTTCTCATTTGAATGTGTGTAGTATAACAGGAGAAAGCAGCAGCGATACAGAAGGGATTCAGCAGAATTCAAAAGACCTTCAGGATTTGCTAAGATTAAAAACAGCATTTTATGCCATGCTAAAAGAGTAGCTGCTTGAGTATCAAATCAGTTATGGGGTATGTCCATTTCTATTTAATTTTCCTGAAGGAAAATAAATTACAGTCCATTATGAAAGCAAGTAGCGTTGCATGTCGCCAGGTCATTTCAAACGTGTCTCTGAATGCAATACATCAAACTAAGCCAATGATTTTCATCCGTGGTACAGAGGGAATATATGAAACTGCTGTTACTCTATGGTTTTATGTATAGCTCACAAGACTGGATCGTAGAGAATTGCTACCATTTTGCCTAGTGTGGAATAAATGGCAAATTGTAGAAGAAATTACTATGTTGCCAAGAATTCCATATCTTGAAAATTAAAATCATGTTTTGGCTGTGTAATTGACTTCAGCAAAGGACTACGTATCGCTTTCCCTGTTTATGCTGCTTTGTAGGTGCAAAACTGTTTTCTAAGTAAAGCTCATGAGAAGTCTTTCTAAAAAGCAGGACCTCAAGAACACTCAGTATTGGATGTTTATTTTAGGTGCAGGGTTGCATTTTGTCATTCAGAAACATCAGATGAAATAGTTCTTGGTAGCTTTGCTCTTTTGAGAACTTCCCACCCCACACTCCTTGCTTAGTGATGGAAATAAATGATCTTGTGAAGAAGAAATGCTCTTTGTCCTGCATTTTTAACAAGTATATCCGTTTTGTTTATAAAGAAAAATGGTCCTTTATAATGAGATTCTACAGAGCAGAGGACACAGGCTGAGTCAGAGGAGAGGAAGAGTCCTCCATCACCTTTTCTATACAGTCGCTGCACACTAGCATTTGTGGGTTGCCTAGTAACCATGGAGCAGTTTCCTTCCAACCCCTGAGCCACTCCAGGGTCATTGGAATTTCCCAGTGAATGCAGACCTCACACCTGCTCCTCATTTAACATGTTACTTTGAGTATCCAGTCTGCCTGTCATTTATTGGTGTCTTTATTTGTCATTTTTTGAAACTAAAATTCATACCCAACTGCCAGTTTAATTTGGAATATAAACAGCCTTTACCTCCCTTACTGGATGGTTAATCCCTTTCACAATATGGATTCTAATGTGCATCAGAGGTACTAGGAAGATCACTGAGTGGCTCAAATACCACTTTTTCTGCTGAAGACTTTTAACTTGGGTCCTCCAAGAGTAGGAATTCCTGCTTTGAACAGACTCTGTCTTTCTGATGCTCCTCTTTGACAATATACGTAATGTTGTAGTGTGTATGACTAGGCTAGGTAAGGGGGCTGATACAATTTATTTTTCTTATGCTTAATCTATAAAATGCAAAAATAGTAGCTGTCTTCTACAGTGGCACAGACTGCTAGTCTAGATAGACCAGTATTATGCTTTGGTTAACAGTGATGATCATCAAGTGAACTTGCAAGAGAAATCCTTAGTTGGTAATTTTGGACTAATCCACCTGCAGGAAATCCATCACTTTCATCATTATTAATTACTGGCTGATTCTCTGGTTTTGGGTCAGCTTCTGTTACTGAGGCAGGGAATGGGAGTCATTTGATACAGGCTTGAAATTTGTATCTTTGTATTTTCTGGTTTTTCTATTACCTCTACAGAAAAAGATCATTAGTTGAAAGTAGAGAGTATTTTTCTCATTTGTTCCACTATCTTAATTTTTTTATACTGTAGGATTTTTATTTTTTTTCTCTCTTCCATGTTTTCGTATCTTTGCACTTAATCATTCCCCCTTGATGTTTTAGACTGAGACTGATAGCATGTCTTCATTTTGCAGCACTGGGAATCATCTTATCCCAGAGGACAATGTCTAATAAGACACAGACCTGCTAACTGCTGCCCATGTTTTATTGTATGATGCATATTCTGTTTGTTTTAAATACTGGTCGTTTGGCTGCTGGTGGATGTGCTCCTAAAATACTTACTCTGCTAGTCCACTGCCCCATTGATAAGCTGTAATTATCTGTGTTTATTCTGAGTGTGTATCTTGTAGGCAGTTTAAGGACTGTCCTAAGCAGGTGTTGTTATTCCTCCTTGTAACACAAAACTTGATGAGTGTTCTCATTGCTGTGTTCAAGGTGGGGAATGATCTGTGAAGCAACAAGATCTTCATTGCTTATTAATCAAGTTTTGGCTATTCCTGAGTGTAGACTTTTTCTGGTTTCCATTTTTGGAGAGTCACGTGTCTTGCAATGCAGCCACATATTCCCTCTGTTATACAAATATGCCACTGGCTGTAAAATAACAGTCCCTCAAAATCAGTCATTTTTTGAAGAAGAAAAACATTTTGTCTAATAAAACCTAGATGCTTCACTAATATTGGAAAAAAAACAGTTCTAAGGCAAAAGAGGTGTGGTAGTTTAGGTGCAACAGCAGAGAGCATTGCTGTACCTACCCTATTTTGTTGGTATGCTTGGTATGCTCTTCATGCTTCTCTGCAGGCTTGTGCTTTCAAACACAGGTGTCTTTAGTAGTGAATAAGAGTTCCCTGCTGTTAGCTTTCAGCAGTTTGTCCTTTCCCCCCCTCCCCCAACATGACTCAAATCTGGATGCCTTTTTATGCAGGACTCTGTGTGATATGTTTGATATATTAGGTTGTTATTTAATCCAACTATATATCAAACATATTCCTACAGTGTCCTGCCCTGTCTCCGGGGGTTTTAACATAGCAGAAGGCAATATGAAGGAGTACATTCACTCACAAGCAGGTTTAGAAGACTTCCTGCAGACTCCTAATCTAATCTGATTTAAAATATATACATGAAGGGCTCCTTTATCAGTAGAGTTGCTCTTGGAGGGACCTGTTATGTAGGGCCTTTGGTGACACTGAGCAGCAGCTGTGCCAAGAACTGACTTTCACTGAAATGGTGATTGTGTTTTCCATGCCTCAGTGCAGTAACTTACCCCTCTTGGTTTTCTCTTTATGGAATAGAAGATGAGAACTGCTTCCAAATGAAATGGTTTGTCTTTTGTAATTTTTTTCCCTACTGTTTAGCAATGAGACCGGGGACTCATTTGTTCTATTAACCCTGACTTCATTTATGCTACCCCAATAATGGAGATTCTATAGAAAACTGGTTAAAATACAATACAAAACCATCTCAAAGAATTCCTTCTCTTGTAGAGCGTTTTGCTGTGTTCTGTCTTGGACTGCTCCATGTCCTTATTGCTAAGGAAAGCTCTTGGGAGAACATAGGCAGGTGAAGATACCCACAGCACTGACTCACTGTTGTGCCTACTTGCCCATTTCAAACATGAGTGTTCAGCCTTCAGATATCATACCTGAGAATGCTGAAGGGAACACTTCAGGGAAGGACTAGAAAACGAGGATTTCTTAGAAAAGATGCCAACTCAACAGAAATTCCAGAGTCTGTAAGGCCACTTCAAAACTACATGCTCCACAGAAGGTAGCAACTGTCAATAGAAAATGTGTTAGATGACAAGAAATGTAGGATTTGGATGTCTGAAAAACTCAGAGTGTGCTTTTTTTTCTCCCTGTCCCCAAAATTTCAATATAATTAAAAAGGAACTCATTTAGTACGTGGAGGGGATGTGTGTGTGTGTGATGATATCTGCTGAGATAGTAAGGTCTAGGTGCCTGTTTTCCTGCTGAGCTTTACCTGCTGCTCCATAGTGGAAGTTAATCCAGACATTAGAATAGCATTCTCAGTAATGCAAGATTTGATTTCTCTACATTCCTTTTGACAGCAGTCTTCTTTGCTTCACACTTATGTGCAATATTTAGTCCACTCCCTATGCTGAACTGAGTTAAAACAACTGCTTTTCTTCAGTGTCTTTTTGGTGGCTGGCTCTTTTCAAATTGCATACCATCTGGCCACTTACGTATTTGCCTAATGATCAGAATATTGCAATGGGCATTTTATTAAACTTTACAAAAGACTGACACCTCCTTTCTATAATAAATAGGCAGATACCTGAAATACTCAAGTTTGAATTCCTGACCATGCTGACATAAAAAGAACAATGAACGTATTTTGGTCTGTTGGAAATGAAAATTTTAAAACTCTTAATAACGAAGAGCCTTGGACAAAAGCAAAAGTACAGTAACAATCTGTTAAAAGTGCAGTTACAATCTGTTAAATTGACTATCATTCAGTGGTGTTTATGTTGATATTTCAATTTAAGTCTTGGGTCAACTTAACATCAACAACGCATTGATTTCAGTAATGAAAAGAAATCTGCAAGTGACTGTACCGAATTCCATTTAGTCACTTTGGGTTTGTGATGTCAAGATTCAACTAAGAGTTTTATAAATAAGACTTGAGGCTGGTAGCATAAATTCAAGACCAAAGTGATTACCACTTGTAACATCATGACAATGATTGCAGATCTATTGCAAGTATTGCCAAAAATCCACATGGAACATGATGTGCTCACTTTACAAAGCAATTTCTTATACTCCTATTACAATCCATATGATTCAGTTGATGGGATTAAGCCCAACAGCAAGACACACAATTCTCCTTGAATTAGGTGGCTTCTCCTAAAGTATAAGAAAAACTTCATCTACCCATCAGTTCTTATTTTCACATCATTCTGGTTTTCTGGTGTCTATGGATGCTACGCTTCCATCTCCTGGATTTTGTCGCAGTTATGTGAATTGCCGTAGGACTGAGCCATTTTGTAATGATTTACATAATTAGCTTTTATTACTTTATAATTGACTGCTATTTTATCAGATTGCAGTAACAGGAGAACTAAACCTAACTTAAATATAGATGGATGCACTTAGACTTGCAAACAAAGTGCCCAGTTAGTAGCGTTCCTAACCGTAGCTATTGGACAGAAGAATGGTGTAGTTGTGCTAAGTTGGAAGAAACCTGCATTTCAAAAGCCTTCTCTCTCATGTAGTGGTCTGTTCTGGTATTGTATCCACTACCCCTACTGCTCATACTGCATTGGGTTCTGGTAGACTTGTGATTTGATCACAGACAAATTACATTCTGTTGATTTATTTTGTATAAAAAGCAATCAGAATACGTGCCCAGGCCTGGTTCTGTTTAAAATAACAACAGCCATTTATCTCCATCTATTTTGGTAACTGTTCAGAAGCCAGTAAATGTGCTTAAATGGATAAATGTTTTCAGTATTTATTTAAATGATTAGAAAGTCAAGCAAGTTGATATTTTATTGAGCAACCGATTTTCATTTTAAATAGCAAGAAACCTGATTAGGAACAGCTGATTTCTCTGCTTGCACGTGCTTGTTGGAAGACATGTTTGGGTGACTGAAGTGTTTCAGATAGACCTTTGGAACTTCCTGTCTCCAGGATGACTGAACTGGACTGCTTCACAGTACTGCTTTCTGTGAAATGACAGCTCTTAGCAAAAGCTGTTAGAACTGTGCGCTCGCTTGTGATCTACATTACATTTCTTAGTACAGGTGAATGAAACATTATGTATTTGTCACTGCTCTTTTTACACTCTGAGTATTTAGAAAATACTCTACCTAGTTTACTAATCCTGAAAGCCAGTATTACAGCACTACAAAGATAATCTTGATAGGGAAAACCAAGGATTTCTTCTCAGACCTGCACTTTTATGAATGCAGTTTTGAGTAGCCCTAGTGGAGGTGATGTAGTAGTAGGAAGTTGAAGGCAATTCTTTAGGTATCTTGTCTGATACTCAGTTTCATGTGTGAGCAGCCACAAGGGCAACTCAGTATTTAAATTCACTTATGTTGACTGCCAGCTTTAGTCAACCTGAAACTCCTCTGCAGGAAATGATGTTGTAAGTCTGATGGGATTTATTGATGTATTCCAAAGCCACCTTATCTCACCTTGTGTATGTCCTCAATCTTGAAAATATGTCTGCTTTCAGGTGATTAATGTGTGACATTGTTCTTTCTTGGTTATAGCAAGCAGATGAGACTCTGGATTTCGAAGAACAGATTCTAGAAGCAGCTAAATCCATTGCAGCTGCTACCAGTGCCCTTGTGAAATCAGCTTCAGCAGCCCAGAGAGAACTGGTGGCACAGGGAAAGGTGGGTAAACGTGACAAGTAGCAAGAGTGTGAGGGACAAACATCAAAATTGAACCTAGTCTGTTCTCTCTTAAAACAGTAGGAAATGTGTTTGGGAATGACTATTGAGAAATTAAATCTTTTCATTGCTCTTCACAATACATGGCCCAGGCCTGGTTCTGTTTAAAAAAACCCCACAATTATATTTAATTAAAACTCACAAGTGTCATCAAGTGTTTGGCTCTTCAGGTGTTTCAGCTGTAAGCGGTTTTTTGTGTTTGTGGGTTATTTTTTTTTCATTTCATGAAGATACATGGTTCAAGCTACTAAGGTATATCCCCAGGCTGCTGGGTATGTGCAGTCTGCTTTCATGTGATAAGACCTGTTCTTACTTAGTTTCATTATGACATACAGCTTGCTTTACATTCCTCACCACCAGCACTGTCAACTTATACAGAAAAACACAGAATGTATTTCTATTCTGGTACTGGCCCTGAATCTCTGTCAGGTAGTTTTTGGCCTCTTTGCTCCCACAGATATATTTCTATTTATGTCTTTCAGAGTGAGGCTAACAGCACTTGCATTCTATTTATCCAAATAACTGCTAAAACCACTTTAATCTGTCTGAGGAAAGCTGTGGCTTGCTGTTCTAATAGAAGCACACCTGTCAACTATGCTGCCATATGGGCATATCTGGGCAGCCTGGTTTACTGAATTTAGCCATTTTGCTTTATCGCTCTTTTATAGAAACTTGCTGAAAGGTCAGGAATTTTTGCAATGGCTTTTACAGATTGCTTCCTGCCTGCTTGGAGGATCTGCAAACAATAATGTGGTCTTCAAAGAAAGAAATTAATCCCAACCAAAATAAAAAATTAATGATGCATCAAACTTAAGAATTGTTTGTGGCAGATGCTCTCATTATGATAGTTTTCACAAATAAAGCCATTAAGATACTACTGAAATAATGAAGCACTAACCCATTTTCCTTCTTTCTTTACTAACTACGAGTGCTTAGGTAATTGTCATTATGGGCTACCCTCTGACTGCTTTGGTAGCCTCTATCTCCAGGTCAGATAGAAGTACAGGGAGCTGGCTTCTAAAACGACTGAACAAATTCTTGTCCACAGTGACTGGCTCTGAGCTGCCTTGTAGGAAGATTTTGTTATTGATACTGGGGGAAATGTTTTGCTTTTGTAAGAAACCTTCTGACGCAGGTTTGATCTGCTGCACATCCAGCACTGCAGTACTGAACAGGAAACAGTACTGACTGTTGGCTTGGATTCCTCACGGACCTCATTATGGTATGCAGGCAGTGGGAATTTCTTACCCAGCTGCATGGATGTGTGTGAACCAGGCATGTTCTTGCCCCAGATACATTTCTGACATTGCTTGGTAAAGACTGTGGAAGCATCCTATGGGGCGAATCAGTGCAATATTGCAGTTTAAGAGTTGGCTAAAGAAATTTTAAGTGAAACTACTTTCCCCTGTGGAATTGTTATAGATGAATTAATTTGATGTTAGGTGGCCGTTTCCATTTCTGTAGTATAGATGAAGACTGGGAAGTTGCACCTGATCTATCTTCTATGCTTCCCCTCCATTCACTCAAAACATGTGCACACACACTAACTAGACTCCTGCATCTGTGGTCTACTTAAAATACATTTTCTGGTGATCATTAGGCAAGAAAACCTTGAAATCTGAAGAATTCAGGGACCGAGTGTATTCTTTTGTATAACTGACTTCTCAGTTATACCAAAGTATCACCACAGCTATGAGAGAACACATCTTCTGTTTATGTTGATGCTACACATAAGGATTCGATTCCAGTCCCTGGGATCCTCATTATGCGTAAATTCCTGTTTCCGTTTCTTTTAAAATACAAGTTTCTGGAGCATGTTTACATTTCACATCATCCAGCTTCTCTCCCAAACATTCACAGAACTAGGCAGTTGTGGGGGTGGCAATGAGCTGTAGAATTTTCTTACTTTACTTTCATCTGACAAAGGAAGAAAACTGTCTCCTGGTTATTATCAGTACTGCTGACAACACGACCACTTCAGTGGATGAGCCATGCAGAAAGATGGGCTGCTTTCCTCCAATGCCATTATTAGGTACAGAGGCAGTTATGGGGCTTCCCTATGGAGCTTTCTGGTTTGTACCTTCCCATAGTGCCAGAATCAGAAGCGATTCAGGAATGATGTAAATCCAAATGTGTTGTGGGGACAGAAATAAGCTATTTTAAAGACCAGGAGATTAGGAACTCCTGCTTCAACTGTTGCCTAGGCCAAAGCGTCAGCTGCAACGATCGTTACTCTAGGACTTCCATGCACGTTCCAAGGATGGGACAACTCAAGCAGCATGGCAAGCTGGACACTACATGAGCAGGCAGATGTGTGCTGGAAGCACACTCACTCTGACAACTAACTTTCAGTTGGATTTTCTGCTCCTTTATGTGCTGCATGCAGTCACAGGTGCAGGTGTTTCCTTTTTTTCATAGATTATTCTCTGTCAAAACCCCAAACAAAGCAACTGTATTTTCTGTTTCATGGTAAGCCACCTCTGCACTGTTTTTTCAGGTTGGAGCAATCCCTGCAAATGCAGCTGATGATGGACAGTGGTCTCAGGGACTTATTTCGGCTGTGAGTAACTACTCTTAAGGAAAACTAGCACCATCTCTGAAGAAATAATATTCTGTGAGAATACACAGTGACCTTTTTTTACTGTCTCCTAGGCCCGAATGGTGGCAGCTGCAACCAGCAATCTCTGTGAAGCAGCTAATGCCTCAGTACAAGGCCACGCTAGCGAGGAGAAGCTCATCTCATCTGCCAAACAAGTGGCAGCTTCTACAGCACAGTTGCTCGTGGCTTGCAAAGTAAAGGCTGATCATGACTCTGAAGCCATGAGGAGGCTACAGGTACTTGTGTTCTTAACTCCTGAAAACCCAGAGCAGAGCTCCATAAACGCTGATTTTGCACTGTGTGAACAAACCCCAAAATTTTAGGAATATTTTCTTGACTTTTCAGAATTCTGTTCAGGTTTTCTTCCTTGTGGGATTCTGGTGCACTTTCATTCGTCAACGATAGAGTGATTGTGTGTTTGTCATTATTCATCAGTAGCTACAGCCCACTTCGCTGCTTGTGTTATTCTTAAAAGATGCTGAGATACACCAGTGTTGGCCGTGACAAGCCCTGGTTTAAGTGCAATGTTGATAGATTCAGATAAGATAAGCCACAGTGATACACGAGTGGAGAATGTTTACAACATGCATTTTTAGTAGTTTACAACTACTTGAGATAGTTGGTTTCTCTACAATGATTTTGCATTCAGTTAGACTCCCAGTGAGCTTGCAAACAGGTAAGCACACTTGGTTGCACGTGAGTATCCACCTGACCTCTGCAAGATCATGCCTAGGTTCAGCACAGTATACTTGCCTGCGTGCAAGTACGGGTCAGTTTGTGTGGTCAGCTTGCCTTAGTTTCTACGAGGCAAGACAGCAACTGTAGAACACTTCTAAAGTGGAGAACCATTGTCAGACAAAATCAGGAACAGAAGCTCATGCAACATCTCAACTGAAGTCTGATTTAACTTTTGTACATGAAATTCATTCCCTTTTACATTAGACTTATTTCTTTTTGAGCTTCTCGAAACTATTACTGAATTAACACACAGTGTTATGACAGGTAAAATCTCATGTCTCCAGAAGTTTTGTTGAAGGGTGTTTATTTTAAAAATGTGTACAGCTTTCTCTGACATCCTGCCCAGCAGGCTCAGCCTGGAATGTAAGAACTGCTTCAGCTCATTTTTTCATACCATCAACATGGAATGTCTTTGTGATGGTGAAACTTCCACTTTTTCTCTTATTTGCACAGATACCCCTAATGGACACTCAGTATAGCAGTTCATGTATGGATAGGTAGAACCAAGTCCAGCAGAAATAAGTATGACTAAGTATCTGTCTGAGCAAAAGACATTGATGTCATCTTTTTTTTTTTTTTTCCAAGTAGAAAAATAAGTTAAATATTTAGGAGGAAAAAATAAATGTGTGAGTGTGAAAAATATGATTGTTTCTGTAGCAAACAGTGGCATGCTAATATTATCTCTAGGGATGAGATGGTTTTAGTGCTTTATAGTGGATTCATATAGATTGACTTTGTCAAGGTTCTGTGGGGGAGGTATCAGTAATGGGAAAGTAGTTCTGGCTGTAATGCAGTCTGCAGTTTCCCAGTGACGCAGTGGGTCTGAAGGGATTTTAAATGCAGAAGAAACAATAGAAACAGGAACAATATCAAGTACTAGAGACTGTGTTTTCTCAGCTGTCAGGAAATTTAGGGTACTTAGACACTGGAGGCAAATCTCATTAGAGACATCAAATGTGGAAAGGAAATGAGCTCAAGCATGGTTTGAAATTGAACTTTGCCACTTCACTGAGTTTTATCGTAGTCCCAAAATTAACGATGAAGGGAAAAGCAGTTTGCACTTGAAAATAATGTCCTTTATCATAGTATAACCCATGCGTTGATGTCTGCTGCTGGATTTGCCTAAACTACTGAGGCTTTTCAGCTGGCTTTGCGCCCATTGCATTCACGTTGCTTTAATCAATAGGTTAGGTTTGGGAGTTTGAATGTATTCGTTTTCTTTTTCCTACTGAACAAATAACTGCAAACTTTGGAAGAAAACATTTGAACTGCATTTCCCATGAATGCTAACTTGGAAAGCACTCTTGGAGAGTCTGTTCCAAAATTTCATGAAACAAATGGAAACGGTTTTGTTCTCTTTGGATGATCTCCAGCCTGAGGAGAGTAAATTTCAAATCATTTGTCCTTAGATCATTTCAGGTAGGAAGAGCGTCACTTTGAAAGGGAGATGAAGCTGGAAATATGGAATAGGATTGGAGGAAGATGGGCAAGTTCAGACCTGGTCCGTGTGGCTTCCCCTCTTTGTGCCAGCGTGTCTGCAGCATGTCAGAGCAGGCTGTCTTGGCCAGTGGCCTGCTTGGTAATGAGTGTTCTCAGCGTGCACGATAGCTGGGGATAGGGAACCACGGGACAGAGAACTCTACTCCTTTCTCAATGCCTGTCACAACACTGCAGTGCCTACCTTTTCTCTGCAGACTGTGAAAAGCATAAATGTTGTTTACTGGTGGTGTTAACTGATTTGCTGTTAGATACTAGAGTTTAGGGTTTAATATGAGAACAGCCTTACTGGATCAGACCAGAAGTTCATGAAGCCTCATCTATACCCTGATTCCAGCAATGGCCTCTAAGAAATGCTTAGGGATGCACTTAAGAACAGGGTAAGCGTGTGTGAGATTGTTCTCTACTATGTTCTTCGATTCCAAGCATTTGCAACCCGGGAACTTCCCAAGCCAGATGCAGATTCTCTACGTTTAGTAACCCTCAGTGATTTTCTCCTCTTAATTTATCCAGTCCTCTTTGTCCCCGTGTAAATTTCTAGAGTCTAAGTAACACTTCTGGGGTAGTACATGAATTTAGGACAGCTCTACCTCTGTCTGTCCCAACCTGCTTCTGCTAGTTTAAATCCACACGGTACAAACAGCTGAATGACACGCAAATCTACTCCTGTAGGACACAGGTCTCACATTTCATTTACAGGATAGGCATCTTCCCAGTGCAGGGATTCTAGCAAGATGTAACCATTCACATCCTTCTCTTCATGAAGTATTCAGTTGCTCTTGAGAGTGTACAAAGTAATGCTGTGCAGCGTTGCAGAGGTCGGTTTGAGTAGTGATAAATTCACATCACTTTGATTAGGCTATGTTACTGCAGGAGTGTTGATAATAGGTTGCTTCTTGTACCTCAGCTAAATTCTTCACAAAGTATCTCTCCATAGCATTCCACTGCACGCTGAAAACTGACCCATGGTAACAAGTCATCTAGATGTTCCTCTTCCCTGGGACGTGGAAATAGCTTTGAGTGGTGCTCTGTCCTATTCGCTGAAGTTGTTTCTTTGCTAAAGCACTTGAAATATATTTTGGGGCCGACCTTTCAGTATTTGGGGAGCAAACATATATCTAGGTTCCCTAGTCTGTCCCTCAGAATGAGGACCAATGATTCCTCTTAGCACTAAGTCTACATCAGCCCAGAAGTTTCTTCTTCCTTTCTCTGTCCTGACATTAGTGAATAGGTAAAGAGGTGGAAAGGAAGAGGATTCCAGTGAGAGCCAAGGAGGAGGCACTGTTGAAATTTTGTCTATCAACCCATTTAAAATACAAAATATCAAACATAAGACTTTTCTGTGACTTACACCACTAGCAGTTCTTTAAATTTGTAAGACAGATCTCATTGACACCTCCATGTGCAGTACCTGTTAAACCATGGCTCTCCCAGAGCCAGCTTTCCATCATTTTCACTAGCTCATAGTACACTGGAGCAAACACGGTGCCAGATCTTACACTGTTGACCTGCCTGCACAGGATATCTCCTAGCTACTGGTCTTGAAGACCTCAGTGCTTAAAAAAAAGGTGATAGCTCCATCTTTTATCTCTAGTAGAAGTGAGGTTTGCATCTTGTTTGTGACAAGGACTCTTCTTTTACTCCTCTCCATGGGAATCGCCATAGCAGATTCCAAGGCCACTCCTCTTGTATGCACTTCTGTATCCATTAAACCAGTGCCTGTGGACGTGGTCATGACTGAGCATGCAGTGTGAAGCCTATACTGGCAATACGTACAACAAAGATAGCTTTGTCAATGTTACAATGCAGGTAGCTTAGTTACCTTTTTTCTTTTGGATGCACAGTTGGTGACTACTCAGTTTAGACAACAGAAGTTGTATTGCACGTGTTTGACTGGTTAGAAATCTGAGAATTTTTAAGGAAATGAAAGTTTAAATGTGAGATAATCATGGCTAAGTGGCTAATTTGCCCTGATGAATGTCCATTAATTGAAAAGCTTCATCATCTTTCAAAGTTTCTTTATACACTAGCTTTCATTTTCTGATCTTCCTCAAAAAAATATCTGATCCGTGTTGTGTATAACTTACAATTTCATCCACTGTTTTATTTCAAACTGAAGGTAAAAACATCTTGTTTGTGACATTCCCAACTTCCACCTTCCTAAATAAAGGAATTGCATTCTCTGTATCATTGATTGTGAAAGCTTCATTTGCTTTTCACTGGGAATTACAGCACAAAGCACACTTTTTCTGTGTAGTCAAGCAAAGATGTTTTAGTTTTGGTGTTCAGACGAATCCATGGTGGTTGTGCATTTTTGTTATCACTAAATTTCTTTTGTCTTTTTCAAAGGCCGCAGGAAACGCTGTCAAGCGAGCATCAGACAACCTTGTCAGGGCAGCCCAAAAAGCAGCATTTGGGAAAGCAGAGGATGATGACATTGTGGTCAAAACGAAGTTTGTGGGTGGCATTGCTCAGGTTAGTACGATCACGCAGAGCAAAACCATCCCCGAGATGTAGCATAGCGTTAAAATGTCCATCTGCTGCATTGCAGACTGGACCAATCTATGTAAAAAATCTATGATGAATTACTTGATGCTGTTAGGTAATCAGTGACATAACAACAAAGTGATGTGCTGTGAGATTCTACACGTCTTCATTGAACATTTACCATAAGATTAGTTACCATTGCCCAGTACGTTTCATTTTTTGTTCTGATTAAGTTAATGGTTCTTTTCAAACTTCTCCTGTGTACTTGAAATATTCCCAAATCACAACAGAACACTACTTTTGTATGTAGAGCATCGAAGAAATAAAGAGTGAGAGTTAAGAACTGATGACATGTTGTTACTGTGACCATAATAAATATAGAGGAATAACAATATTTAAAACTAGATTCCAAGGCTTTGAGATTGTAGCAACACACCGTGTACCGTGGTCACTACTTCAAAGAAACTGAAAATTATCATTTCTGCCTATCTGTAGTAGTGTGTCATTTTTCTGTCGGTATTTTGAGATGCAGAAAAATACTCTGGACACCTGCAGTAATGAGTGTTCAATTTTACTGTCACTCACACATTATGTTAAGACGTGCCGCTTATCCTACATGTGCTAACCCCTCACCCCAACAAATACTGGGGGAGCACAGCACTATCTAATCATCATGGATGTATGGTAAAACTCTGCTGATAGGTTCTTTTTTTTTTAATTCCTCTTTAAGAAACCAGTGGGAATATGGTACTGTCCTGGAACCTGGAAAATTTTGAGCAGTTTCTTTTGAAATCACTGAAATTTGGTGCTTCTCTGAAGAAGGCTCAAGGCCTAGCTATGATTGGTGTCATGGAGAAAGAAATCTTGTTTTACAGGCAGTATTCCTTGTTGTCATAATTCGTGCTTCTGTCTTGTAGATCATTGCAGCCCAAGAAGAAATGCTGAAGAAGGAGAGAGAGCTGGAAGAGGCAAGGAAAAAGCTGGCTCAGATCCGCCAACAGCAATACAAATTTCTACCCACAGAGCTGAGAGAAGATGAGGGCTAACCTGCTGAGATTTTTCTTCCCTTTTTTTTTTGTTGTTTGGTTTTTTGTTTTGTTTTGTTGATGGGGTTTTTTTGTTTTGGTTTTGTGGGGGTTTTGTTTGTTTGTTTTGGGTTTTTTTGGGGGGAGAGGTGTGTCCCTATTTTTTTCTTTTTTTCCCCTTATTTTTCCCTTTTAAAGAAATAAGCTAAAGGGGGATAGTACAGAGAGAACTGCTCTGACAACATTCTGGCATGTCAAGCACTTACCTAAATAAATTGCCTGTCATAGGTTTGGATGAGCAAAGGGCAATAAACACTTGTTCTTTCTCATCTGATCAGCTGAGATGCATGATGTCAAATAATGATACAGTGTTAGGTTCATCATTCCTTGACTTATCTCAGGAGGGAATGTTTCACTTTTTACTAAAGATACTAAGTCAGTATTATTGTCACTTTCCTGATGCTTGGGGTATTTATTGTTCCTTGACTTGTTATAAAACTTTCATAATATTGATATGAAAACAATCAAGAAATCTTTCATATGATAAGTGTCACATGAGCTAGTAGCTGTCCCCCAACTACACTTGTAAAAAGAAGACCAAGACAGAGAAGGATGTATGTCTGATTGGAGTCATGATTGCCATGCTTGAGTATGGGTTGGAAGAAGATGCCTGTCTTCTTTCAGTGTTATGTAGCTGGTTCACCCCCAAACTGGAGGAATTGTCTCTGCACCTGTTTGCACTAGTAGTATTGCTCCTTACCTGATACCAACAAGCTTCTGCTTGTACAGTATTTAGGTTTACAAAATGTGGCAGTAGCCATTCTTTAAAGAGCTCAGAAAACAAAGAAATGGAAGCCTTGTCACTGCCTCAATAATAGCAGGTTCATGAAGGAAAATGCTGTTTCAATTATATACCTCTAATGTGTGACTATTTTTACAGTATTATACACACTTACACATGCTCTAACATTGGACTGAATAGTTTTCCTTTTGGTTTTTTTAATTGAAGTTATCTGATTCATACTGTGGGATTTCTGTTAGAATGTATGTTAGTTAAAAAAAGGGAAATGCCCAGTACAACAAAAGGCTATCACAACTTTGGTTATTCCTTTAATAATTTCATTTATAATTATTTTGTTTTGAAACCTGTGGATTTTGTAGGAGAAAAGAATGAGTGATTTACGAGTAGACTTCTCCTGTAATATATTTTTAAAAAAAACAATCTGTACTCTAGGGACTTTTTCATAGTTGATATTGATGAAAATGTACTCACCAAGGAATTTCACAGAAGGAATAGCAGCAATCTATCAGCAGTCTTTGTCTTCAGCTGCAGAAAGGTATGGTATGCTCTCAATATCTGTTGTGACCTAAACAATAGTAATATGGGTAGAGTAAGTAACACGTTTTGCCCTGTCAAAGAAAAGAACACAAATCGCAGCAGCTTTAACTCGCAAAAGCTGAACTATTTGTCTACAGAAACACCAACTCTCCTAACAACCATTTCCAGCACGCCTCCAACTCCACTCGAGCCCTCTTAAACAGAAATGTCAAGCCTATTTAGGTGAAGGGATGTTGCCACTTCAGTCCTTCTGAAGGCTGTGCTGTCATTTAGATACCTGCCAAGCACATTCAGCTGAGCCAGTTATGTTCTATGCATATCCACCTAGTTGTCATTGTTGCGGAAATACTTGTCTCGTAGACTCAAAAGTAACCTCCTAGTGGTATTGTTTACCAGTTTAGATAGTGCTAACTCCTCATTTAAGTTACCTGCATGAAATATAATTATCAGGAATTTTGTCACACTAGTGTTAAATATATTGCAAAAAAATGACTAGAGAAATAATAAATATTAAAGTGTACAAAGATTTTTATCGTTAGAGTCTCTTCTCTGGTACTGATGTATTTCAGACTCAGTAGAGTTGCTTGAGAATCCAAAATTATGAGAGGAAAAAAATGGCAAAACCCAAATGGAATCTCATACATCAAGTGATGTGCTGCAATGGATAGGCTTGTGTGCATTTGCAATCCCTTACTGTCAGACAGGCAATTCCAAGTTCTCTAATTTTTCCACTATAGCACAACTGATTTGATTTTTTCACTCATCTCACTGTGAGCAGTGTCACCAAATCCCGATGGTAAGAATTCCTACACACAAAAATTTTTAGCTACACATTTTCCTACACTGTAAATTTTTAGCTGAAGGCTTAAATAGTGTGCGTTGCTGTGAGACCTAAATGAAAAATAGCTTTAGTGGTAAGGATTTTCTGCTGCTGCTGGTAGGTCCAGCTTCTTTGTGGCTTTACAGCTATTTCTTTTTCACTTGGCTAGCCATCCATTCCCATCCCTTCTTTTACAGGATCTGCAAGTCCACTTTGGTCCTGCTTCCCTTTTAACCTATTTTTAACCTATTATTTGACCTCATTAAAGCATGAAGAAAGATGATGCTGTCCTCAGCGCCGTGGCAGTATTTTATTGGACGTATACCACTGCTGTAATATATTTTGATCAGAATGGTATTTGCCAGTTTGAAAGAAGCCAAAAGCCTGGTCAAATGTAACTGTGTATGGAAATTTTTTAGCTGGGAAGTTTTATCACTAGGTAAAAGGAAGGACTATGCTCAAATTGTGTTCCAGATAATTTTGTTTGGGAAGTCCATCTTAGCACAGTTACTCTGATACCTCTCTATTTCTGATTTAATGCCCCCTCTTATTTGACAGAAAGTATTGTTCTTTTTTAACCCTTAGCTATATGCTCTATAGAAGAACTGCTGTCAGATGAGTAGCTGAGATGAATAACCAAAGTATTTTTTTTACTTTGAAGTTTGGGTCTTCATTTGGGAAACATTAAGAGACTGTAAGCTCATCTGAAGTCTTTCTATTTCCATTTTTGTCTTGCTGTTAGAATTTGCAGTACCACTGAAGTCCACATGCAAATGTCTGCAGAGTTTGGAACTAGTCCATGCATTTCTTTGGCTTGGGGTCTTGCACCAGGAAGTGTCTAGTTGAAGTAAGGGATGGAAGCTAATTAATAAGGACAGATGTTTACTTTGTTAACTTGTGAAATGGCAAACAAGCTCTGTTATATCTCACCCTTCTTCATGTGGAATTCACTTTAAGGAATTGTATGCAAATTAAAAGCAAAATGCCTCAAAGTTGTTTGTGTACAAATAGTCTAGTGTTGTTTCCCCAACTGTTCAGAAAAAAATTTGAACATTTTATTATTTGTCTAAACTTTTCTATATCAGAAGCCTCAAAGTAAGAAGAGTTTTAAAACAAATATTGAAAACTAAACCCTTGTTTCATTTGTTCCTTTCTCTTTGATTTTCTACATCTTCATTACTTAATGCCTAATGAATGGGTCAATACATAATCCAGAAACCTCCTGAATGTAAACATTTCTAGCTCATGAGCAAATGTTTGCTTTGTCCAAACTGAGAAGATCTTCACCCCAGGAGTATGGCATGTGCTATCATTACACTTACTTTCCCTACATTTTTTTTATCTCTGTTTTTGGATTTAGTTTTTTTTTTGGTGCCTTATACAGTTGAAGTGTTGTCCTTTTGTAACTGCATCATGATTAACAGAGAGGGTTATCTGCCCATAACCCTCATGGTTCCTGAACCTTGCTTTTCCATATTCACAGCAGTATACATTAAACATAGTGGTTGTTCATGTTAATGGAACAACACATTTCTGTGGCACAGTTTATGATGCCAGATGCAGAAAACTCTTTGGTCACGTGAGTTACGAGTCTGTTACAAATTGCTGTTTAGACTGACTGTCATGCTTGCAATGAAGTCTGATAAATGAGTTTTAAGGTAGACAGGTGCACGGACTGGATCTGGCTCATGAGCTTCTTTCCTTCGATGTGTGAACTCTGTCACTGGGCACAGTGGAGAACACCGCACCGATCCTTGAGCCAGTGCCGGTAAGTGCGTGCAGCGCTGGGAAAGACACGGGGGTGTGCTTCAGGCCAAGAGGCAACATCCCTGCTGTTATCAGGGGTCAGGTGTCAAGGGGACACACTGCCAGAATCACAGTGCTTTGCTCAGCACTGGCCAGAAGGAGAACCTGGTGCTGAGGCCCAACATCCAGCGGTAGCTCATTGTTCCAATAATTCTGGCAAGAACATCTTTGGCAAGAGTATCTTTCCCCTTTGTCAGCTGTTTGGTATCAGATGAGGGCTCTGAATCTGCTATTTCCTAGTTGGAGTCAGCCAACTCAGCTAGTGCTGAAATTGTGTGTATTGCTGTTTTCAGCTTGCTGCATGTGAGCTACAGAGAGCTCTCCAGAAGTCATAGTAAAGATTGTACCAAACTCTGTCTAATCTGACTAGCTACTGCATAAAGTAAATAACTGTGGAAGAGTTCTGGGCTGCAATGTTTCAGCACCAGAGAAATTTAACAAGATAATCAGTCTAAACTAGACATGGCCCCGTTCAAGGAGCAGGTTGAAGCAACCCTGTGCCCTAGAACGTGGAAATGCTGTACCCCTGACAATTCACATCTGTCGACACGATTCACTTTGCTTAAAGATCTGTCACTTACTGAGCTACGAATAAGTGTCTTTTTGTTACTTTTCTAACTTATAAAAGTATAATAAAGCAGTAGGGACTGTTTTCTCTCAGATTAGTACTTTAGTAGCAATTAGTACTCATTGGGATGTCTTCCTGTCTTGTTAAAGTTCTAACCCGAAGGCACAAAGTATTTTTTAGTCATGCTGCCACACCATTATATATAGCATTTATGTGGCCACAAAAAAACCAAACAAGCACAATTCATTTTTCTCTTCACCAACAATAAGCTTGTGAAGTAATTCCCTTTTTTTTTTTCCCTACATGTAGGTATTTGTGACTTGTGTTGCACTGCTTATCATACAAAGGATCATTTTGACCCTTAAGCAAAATCAGGCAGAATTTGTATCTATCTGCTGGGAAAAGGGAAAATTCCTGGATGGCAGAGGAGAATGTTGTATTTAAAGCTCTGCTGCTTAGGCAAAACTGTGCTTGCTTACTTTGTGATCTATGTCAGTGACCATTCGATACCCTTTAAAAAACCCCAAAAAACACATTAATCTCACATCAATATATACAGAAGTCAAACACCAGTTATTCCGGGGTGTTGGATGCTTAGTGGTGTTGTGTTCTTTTGGGGAGAAGGCTAGTTTTGATTTTCATTCAACATTTTTCTTTGTCAAATACAACACTGTCTGTACATACAGTCAGGCTCCTTCAATTCTCCATTTGAAATCTATGCCAGAAATCTTGCCACTGATCACTTTAAATAGCATTTTAAATAGTTTGATGTTGCTGTGAGCAGGGACTGTTTCTGTGTGGCATTCTGTGTGCTCAAGTGGCTCCATCACCAGCTGTGTGTATGACATCTCTGACTGTATGGTAGCTTTCTTCCTTGTATTCCCTGTGACAGAAACAAGATTGAAGAAGCTCCTCTTTTAGGGTTGGTTAGCTGAATATTTACAAAGGGGCTAGAGAGGCTCTAGATATGTTTTAGGCTAAATTTTTTTAAATATCTATTAAAAACTATTTAAATTGGTATTTTTACACTACTAGAAAAAAGAATTTGGTGAATTTGCTGTCTGTTCTTATTTTCTGTGCAGCACAATTTTGAATTTGCATTGAAAATTTCCTAGGCACTACTTCAGAGACTCTACAGAAGTTAATTCTTTGTGCTTGCACAGTAATGCCTAAAGACTTACAAACTAAACCACAGTGTATGGCACGTTTGGGTCCCTTTTGACCTTCTCTTTCTTTACAAGCTGCTTTGCTTTTCCCCTTCTCTTTTGCTCTAAGCATTTCTGAGAAGTGGACTTTTTCTTCCTTGAGCATTTTTAACAATATATACGCTTTACCACCTCTGCAAGCCAGGCAGTGATGTCACTATGGCAGGAGAAATACTAATATGTGGGGTTTATCCATGTTTAGTCTGGATAATGGCAAGCTTATATAACATTATTTTACTTTCCTGATGGTTATTTTCTTTACGTATATTTACTTATTTTTAATACAGATAGTAGAGGGCGGTGATGTCTTAGTATCCTAAAATGTCCACTGCAAAGGTTTATCCCAGGTGAAGAGGGTTACTTTTGGCACGTTTACCTGTAACTGGTATTGCTATGAAATCAAAATCTCTTCTTGAAAAATATATATACGTAGAACTTTAAATTCAGAACTTTTCAAGAGGAAAACTCACTTATGGTACCAAATCAAAAGTTAGTTTTGCAGTCTCAGAAGCATTTTGAAGTCTGTGGAAAAGCTATTGCATTAGGACAGTCAGAAAATGTTGCTGGCTATTTTCTTAATACAGTTCTTGCCCTTGAAGTGCTGAATTCAGTAATACTGATTGGAATCTTCAATCCCACACAGATCAATATTCAGTACTTTCTAGGCTGCTTTTGTAATGCTTTTGGTTTAGAATACTTGTCTGTACTACGCTCCATCTTCTCTGAATATGGTTCAAAATGAGCTGTCCTTGTGACTGTATTTTGTAAGGTGTAGCTGACCAAGTAAAAAGTTTAACACAAGAGATTTCTTCCAGCATTACAGTCAATGGTCTCTTCATGCAAATTGCATTGTATATTGAGTTATCGATTAAAATCTTGAACACAAGTCACTGAACTGTTGACCTGATTAAGTCTTGGAGTGGGCAGATTCTGTGACAATGGGTATATTAAGAATACATCTTTATACTGTCTTGTACATTTTCTAGTTTGACAATAAACATATTGTGTTTTATTATGGATGTACTGCCAGGTAGTAGTTTTACCAGCCTTTACTCTGAAACAGAAAAGGTATTTGTGCCTGTTTACCAAATGCTGTGGCACATACTAACTGGAGTCCATACTCTGTCTGTGACAGTTACCTTAACTTGACCTGAATGGGATTAAGCCCCTGCTTAAGGGATTTCCCAAATGACTGTGTTTCAGACACTGAGAAAATGCATGGCCCCTATGTTTTACTGTATGCTACCAGTTAGAACCACCTTCTCCATCATAGCCATCCCAAGATCACCATATTGGGTTTCAAGTATCAATAAGAATATTCTCCTCTTACAGACCATTTCTATTTGTGGCAAAATTATGTTGCAGGAAGGGAGATGGTTTGTGCAAATCCACAGAGCAGGTAGTACTCAATGTAACAGTCAAGTTCCTGTGATCCAAGAGCTAGATATACCAGTAGTGGATACATCCAGGCTAGGGTTAATGTTTATATTCCCATCTAGGTAGTAACTGATTTACATTATTTTCTGCATTACTGTTTCTGCACTCTGTCAGTTCCAGAGAACTCAAATGCACTCTTTTTTTGGCCAACTGTATCGCGGAGACTTCAGCAGTGATTAGTGCCAAGAACAACCATCTTTCACTGACAGTGCTTTAGACAAACATCCTGTCTTCCAGAGTTGAATTTAATCTGCAACAGTCTCTGCTCAGTGCCTTGGGTTTGCTTTATGTTGTAACCATTTCTGTTAAGGCCCCAGCCTCAGTTCTTTTACAGCAAGTAAGGTGTTAACACAGTGGGGGTTTTTTCAGCAAGAGAAATGGCATCTTGAAAAATGTGGACAAAGCTCTTGCAGCTTATTTAACTCAGCCTCCCGCTTTACCAAAGTTTCCTGCAAAACATGATGAAACCATGAGGCACTGAAGCCTTTAGTGTGACACATTTACCCACAGAACCAGTTCTGAAGTTTACTCCGAGATGCCTTTAGTCATCTGCAGTTATGTGAGACTTAGACACTAACACCATACTAACGATTCCAGTCTGTCTGTAATTCTGTGCCTTCAGCTATATAAGCATGAGCATTTTGTCTCTTCTAAATATTAATCTTTTGTTTGCATTTTTTAACAATGCATGAGTTGAAATGGCACCATATTTCTAAAACACCAGCACAGTTTCTCAAGATCCAGTCTGAGGATTGTTTAGTTCTATTTTTTTCTGTGTAAATTGTTACCTATTTTTAAAAAAAAAAAAAAAAGGGGGCATCCATGTCAAAGTTGGTGTTAAACCTCTAGTAGCTCAAGTGTGTATGACATGCTTATAGTTGAGATATTTTTATCTTTTCCTGAGGGGGAAAGCACATTACTCACCATTTAAATACTGGGGTTTATTGTTATTTGAAATTTAGTCAGAGCAAGCAATACAGTCACGGTGGGAATACTTGAGTGATGACCTAAGATGGAGGTGTGTTAGGAAACAAAATGGGTTTATTGAAGCCTAGACTGACCTCCTGCTTCACAAAATCAGTAGTGACTTCAGCTAAATAGATTCGTGTGCCAGCATAACTAAGTATGGGGGGGTTGCCTCAAAAAAAGGAGTGAGAACTTTGGTATGAACATGTTGCAGTTCCTGATGATCTCCTATACATTGCTGATCTTTTCTGATCTGGGCCTTTGTGTTACTGAGATTGTACATATGAAAACTGTAGGGCAAAAAATATGAGTTCTAACAGATGACCTCAGAAAAACAGTGTCATTGTTTATTCTGTTGTGCTTGGCTTGCAGTCCAGTTGCCATCCTCTATCATGTGGTGGTGATAATAAGGCTACTTAGGGTTAATTCTCAAGCCAAACCACTGCCCTGACATGCCTTCCAGATCTTGTAGCCCAACAATTCAAGCCACAGACAGAATTTTCTGGTTAGTTGCTTGACTGTTTAGGAGTCATCTCAGATCTCTTCCAAATCATGGGAGTGGCTCTTTATTACATGACCAGATCACTCATATTTGGGTTGTCCAAGATCTTATTATCTGAAAAGAGGCTAGATGCAAAGATTTCTCTTGAAGAGTGTTCTATTCCTCTCCTAGAACTAGGAAAAACTCTAAATATGCTGAATATCTCCTAGACTAAGTGCTTTATAGAACAAAAAAGGCTGCCAGTGTACTCATCTCAGAATAGGTAAGAGTCTATTCAGATCCTCATCCCTATCTTAACACCCACTACAGAGAGCACCATCGACCAATAGTCCCGTTTTCAAAAGTATTTGCTAGCAATAACATTCACATTCTTTAGTCCCCATGTAGATTCAAAATGAATAGATTCATAATGTGCATTGGTTAAGATAACAGGTAACCCCTTTTTATTGTTTCACAGCCTTCTTCCCCCCTGCTTAACATGATGGATGGCTCCTAAGATAGTAATTGTCTTTGAGTGGAGAGAGAGCTGCTGGGTACAGAATAGAAAGTTGCCTATTCTTTTCTTTTAGAACTGTAAGGCAGGCACAGATTAGGAAGTGGCTTTGGGGTTTTCAGAAAGGTCTGTCTAAATCCGGTGTGTCACATTATTGCAGTGGAGTTGAAATGACAACACAACTTCAGGTATGTGGGAATGTGTACTGGAAATGGGGCTGGCCAGACACCACAGCACAGGCAAGTCTACATCCTGTGCTGCAGAGAAAAAAACCAAACAAACACTGTGTGCAAAAGCAAGGGGGACAAAACGTAACAGCTTTCCACCATTCTATAGACAAAAAGACATCTCTACCATGTTGTAAAAGGGAAGCAGGATAAGGACTGGGGGGGACTACACCTGGATTTTCCTGTAATAGATAAATGCTGGGTTACCTTCAAATTCCTAGCAAAACCTCGGAAAATACATAAATGAAGACAGCAAGCAGACCATTTGAGGCTTGTTTCAGACATTTGCTGACAAGATGGGATTATACTATTGGTAGTTGCTCCCTGCCAGTAAATATTGTGGTGTGGAAAGGGTAAGTCATACCCGAAGTGACACTAGTGGTGGTGACTTACAGACTCAGGTTTAAAATTAGGTAAACCCGGACGTTGCTTTGGTCCCTTTTGATTGTGCAGACAAGTAGGTGATGGCTTTTGAGACATCCATGCATCTGAGAGTACAGGCCAACTTCAAACTGCAATACGTTATAAGTGGGGCATGTTGAAAGCCATGACTTCATCTCTTAGAACTTTAACAGCTGTATAGTTCAAAGACAAATAACTCATCCCTGCCTAGTTCCTGTAATAACACAGACATCCAGAAAATGCCTGGCATTTTTTGGTTCACTACTCGGGATCAAATTCCTCTGATTTTGTTTCCCTCTGGACAGAACAGATTGTTCTTAATGCTGCAGCACTGAGGAGAGATCTTGCATCCTGCTGCAACTTTATTTCCCCACGTGTTGTATGGTCCCTGGAAAATTCTGCTGCATTATCAGTATTTGTCCAGTCTCATGTCCAGACCTTTCCACTAACAGTGAGTTCCTGTTGTTTCATTTGAACGTTCAAAGAAAAAGGTATCTGTTTGCTCAAAACCCACTTGGCAACTCTTCAGCCTAATTGCTTCCATAAAGCCTCGGGGAGCTCTGCAAAGAAGCTAGTTCCCACAGAGCTGAATCTAGGTGCCAGTTCTGAATGCCCTGATGACCCTTTTTCCTTCCAGAAACTCCTCTGTCATCAGAAATCTCAAGCTGTCAAAACACAGCATTTCAAAACCAGGAATTCTGAAATCCAAAGGCAAGAAGTCTGTCCTGGGAGCTGAAGGGACAACTGTTTTGTTCAAGCTTAAGAATCTGAGAGTAGATGCCGGACTTCTGCATAAAACCAGCAAGAAGGTAAGTGCAGATCTGGGAGACAGGAAGCTACTTAAATGCACAACACTGTTGGCATAAGAGAAATTTATATCTATTGGTCCTGAATTAGTTTAGGCAGGAAGAGAATTCTGGACTAGTCTTTAAACATGGCTAGAGGGGAGTAGAAATCAACCTGCTTTTGACATCAAGAATGAAAAACAGGTCTATACAGTCACAGTAAGGGGTTGGTGTCAGGATCCTTCTGCCTCTGTCCCTTGCAAAGTGTTACTCCAATTTGCAGTGGGAACCCAGTGCTAGGGTTACAGACTAATCACATTGAACCATTTAATCTAGACTATTGCCCAGATTGTCCAGTGTCTAAGCTGTGTCTGCTGGCTGTTGTATCTTAAAAACACTTGAGCTCAGACTTCAGGTCCCTGCTTGTGTCTGTGTCAAGCCAACCCATGTACAAGCGCGTTAGTGCATCCAGTTAATTCCTCTTCTATTGCAAGTACTACCAGTAGAGAATATTTTCTGGTGCTTTCATCCTAACTACCAGTTTTACTATACTTTCTAATGCTTTCCTGAAGATGGGAGTTGTTGTTTCTTGTAAAGTCAACTGTAGTTGATGAAGTCAAGAAAATGGAAATGGGAATATATAGTAGCTTCCAGGACTCCTGTCACACAGTCCTGGGTGTTTATAACCTGCCCTTCACTGCCTCACAGTCAGGTTTATATTGAAATTTTTACAATTCTCTTGCAACCTGGTGAATTCTTCAGAAATTTTTTCTTTTACTCCTCCATTCATGCTATTCCCTGCCCCAACCCAAATATAGAATCTTGAAGTTGAGGACTGGGTAGAAAGGAAGGGCATTTGAGTGACAAGAGCCTGCACACAGAGAGTCTCTCCTGCTGCTAAATTGCTTTGATGCTTCTGCAGCTCACTGTTACTTGCAGGGGCCACTTTCCAGCAAAGGCTGAACTGCTGGTGAAAGCTGCGTTTCCTGCTACACAGAGTTGTCAACCAAAGCAGAAATCAAAACATAAGCAAAGCCTATGTGGACTCTGGCAAAGATCACCCTCTCTTTATATGTAAAAGGGAATCATTTAACCTGACCTCATAAAAGAGAAAACTTTTGAATTCTTACCCTCAGTGGCATGGTAACAAAACACTGACTTGGGAATTTCAGCAGCTCGTTTCACGTTCTGCTCAGCCCACTGTACTTCCTGAGCGTGAATTGGCCATTGCATCATCCCAGGAAAATGAAGGCTATTGGGTCACTGGCTGCCCTTATAGTCTGCTCAGTAAGGAATTTCTCGAGGGTATAGATCAGTGCTCAGAAAAACACTGAACAAGGTCTGGGAAATTCTGCCTGCTAGAAGCAGAGCGCTGTTCCAAGTTTGCAGGAGGCCTACCTGGGTGAGTTAGCAGCACACCTCCCCCTGTAAATAGCACTTAAAACAGCTGCTGCCAGGAACCATGGAGAGAAATAGCTGAGGGAGAGTTCAGCTGACTTTGTTAGTAGGTTAGTACCTTTCTTAATGGTGAAAATTTGGTGTGGAGATTTTCTTTGTCCTATTTGCCTCCAGAATACGTCAGGCAAACTCCTCTTGTACAGCCAATCCCTCTACACACAGGCTGCACCGTGGAGTGCAGTTATGGCTGAAACTTCATGCAAAGCAGTACTGCCTTTTCCCTTGTAAGTGGTCTATATTCTCTGTGTGTGCTGTATGTAAGTCCTTTCTTTTGAGGGACAGAACAGTATCTGCTTTCTCTGGATCCTGTACCACACCATAAAGGAAAATTCAATGGCTTTGTCCTCCGACTGGATTGCACCTCCTCACCAGGGAACAGATCCTGGCATTAAAAGAAACCTCCCACCTACTGGGCAAATGTTATGCCAGGCAAGGTTCAACTTCATGGTAGCAGAAAAGTGCTGTCACTGTAGAAATCCAAACGGGCTGTGCTGTGCAGTCTCAGGCTGTCTCTCTTGGCGACGGTTTGCCTGTAAGCTTGGTGGCTTTCCCCAAGCACCTCTTCAGTCAGCTGTGCCTACTAATGCTGACAGTTCCTGTAGTGCCTGCCTGAATAACCCGCTTCTGCTCTTTGTACTTGATCACTGTGGGAGTGTTCAAGTGAAAATCATTTCCTGCTCTTATTCATCTGTTCACACTCTCTTTGCCTACAGGGGAGAGGTGAGTTGATGAGGATGTGATTGTTCCAGGAAGTGGGTTTGGGTGAAGCTTCACTTCTTCGTTTTCCATTTGTTCCTTGCCTGTGGACTGAACATAAGAGAAAAGGTCTACCAATCTTAACTGGTGTTTCTGGCATGCTGGTGCTTGGGACCACTTAAATTGGCTTTGCTTGAAAGTCGTTGAGAGACCGGAAGGAAGAAAGTAGGAAAATTTCATCATCATATGGTGAATTTCTGGAGGATTTTTCTCCCAGCTGCTGCTTACAGCCCAAGTCAGCCTCACAAGCCAAATTAGCTCTGTTAATGTTGCTCCAGGGTTCTTGCTTCTCTCAATGCTGTTTTGATTTGTTAGCACCTCCCTGGCACAAAGGTGGTCTGAAACTTGCAGAATCTTCGGGGCAGGGTTTGAGCTACAGCAGAGCACAAAGGCAGGGCCTTCATCCTAGACAGGGAGCACAGAGACATACAATGCTCCTGCACAGCTATCTCACAGCCACAGATGCTGTTTGCACTCTCTGGTTGTATGGATATGCAGTGGAAAGCAACAAGAATGTTCCTCTCCAGGAAGTGTTTCTAATTTCTCCCATTTGTGTCCTGTGATGTCAGCTGGTCCTATGCTTAGGAAAGCTGCTGCTTGTTCTCCATCACCTGATCCCACACCACGACTACCCTTCACCTCTTCTTCAGCAAGCAATGCTGAACTGTGTCAGTGTTTTCCTTCAAGGAAAATGTGAAACTGCAAATATCCTAGTGCTCACAATTCCACACAGCATCCTTGTACTACAGAGATAGATGAACTGTCTGTAGACAGACATAATGATCAAAGCTTGAAAATATTTGAGGAATAATTTCTTGTTAATAAGCCCATTTTTCTAATGGGTAACATATGAGAACAAAAGATGCAGGGTACCATAGACTTTGGAAAATGGAGCTTCATATAAAATAATATACTGCATATTGTTTTTAAAAAACCAATCTAAGTAGTGCTCAACTGAGATTAGAAGAAATCTAAAACATCTGCAAGATCTCTTAAGTAAACCGTGGAAGTGGGAAGAATTTAACAAATGTTGGGAAACGAAAGAACAAAGGCTTGGGTGGAATTTGTGTGTCTGCCTTAATATGTCAAGCTTTCCCCATTCTTGTACTACTGCTAAGCAGAAGTTGTACTCTCGCTATGTCATTGTGCAAAACTTCAGCTGGAGAGATGGATTTCTTCTACCATTGAGCTACATGGCTCTTGGCAACTTTCTCTCCATTTTCTTACTGAGTGTAGATAATGACATTCATAATGGCATTCATTTTTCTGAGTAGAGAGAGACACTTAGAGTTAACTTGGGCAAAGGGTTAATTTGACATCACTTCTAAACTGTTCTTAAACTAAAATGATGACATAATTGAAAAATGGGATAACTTTCAATGCTAATTTGTCATCCTGTTAGATTATCTTTGAACGTATTTTGCTTCCTCCTTATTCATATCCCCTAAAGACATGGGGGTGAAGTAGATCAACCAATGAACATAACCTCCCTCTTCAGGAGTCTACAGTAAGTAGGATGTGGGGGAAAACACCTGTTCTGGCACAAAAAGCTGAACCACATTGTAAGAATGGTCAACAAAATAATTTCTCTTCATTTAGTTTTCAAATTGTTGCAGACAGCTCTGTTTAAACCATTTAGAAAATAAAATCTGTTCAGAGCAGTATTACACAGAGGGATGAGACCCAGGAAGTAGAATAATAGAAAGTTTACTCTCTTTTCCTCTCCCCCAAATTCTACACTGCTATAGTTTTTCTCATTCTTCCTGTATTTGGCTCAGATTCAACTACTCTCATCATGAAAAGGTAACAGAACAGGGTATTTTTTTCAGTTCTGATAACCTGCAGCTTTAACCATAACAAAAAGAAGGGAAGGTTTTCCTCGGTTGTATTTTCTTTTTCGTTGGACTGCTTCTGGTGCCCAAGCTCTCATTTAGGACCAATTTGAATGTGTCTGTGCTATGTTGCTGTGAGAAATCCAACCCTACAAATGGAAGAAATTACCAAGTCAGGATAATTCTTCTTCATGGTACAAACCACTGTTATGATAAGGCAGGCAGAGATCCGTTTTGCACATAAAAATGAAATTGTCAACCCTTTTCTCTATTGTCAGAATCATTGGGGCTGCAATTCCACACAGCACACCTTCTCTGTCCTTATTTAACTTACCTGCTATGCCCGCAGCGAGACGCTGACCACTCCAAATGAACTTCAACTGCTAACTTGGATGCCAGCAATTGTCAACTTGCAGCACCGGGGATCTCTGCACAAGTTGTGAAACTCTTCCAAAAGTAGGGCTGTGTATACTTCCTCCTTCACATCTGCCAACAGATGGATCCTCTGTCAGGGGCTTAGTTGCCTTAGTGCTGAAGGAGCCTCCTCTAGTTATCCCATTGGGACTTTCCAAGCCACTATCTTAATAAAACAAAATTAAAAAGAATAAAAAAAATCTAAAAAGAGGGGAGTTGAGGAGAGCAACTAGTAGTTTTTGCAGTAAAACTGCAGCATTGAAAAGCTGCTTTGTTGTAATCCAGTTCTTGTGTGCAGTGATGAAAACTTGCTGCTGCTCAGGCATGTCTGTCTGCAAAAGCATTTTGGGATGCTGAAGCAGTACCATATTTGGCCACTTGACTTCATAGTCCCTGTCTGGTTGTAGAGAATGCTTTTGCATCCTGTTAGCATTCCCAGACTGCTGCGAAGTGTGCTTTAGAAAGCTCTACTTTCCATCTTCAGAGTTGTCAAAAGACTTTAAAGGGATGCTTTTTTGAAAAAGAACCTGGTAGAAGACTTCTAAAACAACTGAAGTCAGGCTCTATGCACTTCTCTTCCACAAAGGTAATAAATATGTTATCTCAGTTTTCAGCTTTGAACTTGTATGTCTCATATTTGCTTGCCTATGAAACATTTTTAGGGGCTGCTCCAAATTACAGTAGTGCATAGTAATCTCTGAATTATCTGAGCCCGAAGATACTTTGCACTTTGTGCAGCTAAACTACTCCTAAGTGTTGTAATTTTTGCTGTCGTTGATCTGAGTGTTTAGTGAGTAAAGAAAAGAGGGAGTCATTCAGCAAGAGCAGCTTGTGACAGGGAGAGGCCTGGAGCAGCAGTGTGTCATGAACAGTTTTGAGGAAACATTTTTCACAACTCACTGGGACCACAGAATCCCTGAGAAACTCAGGGTGTGTGCTGGGCACCAGAGCATTGTACTGTGGGCCTAAAATGCTCAATAAAGAAAGGAGAAAATTCAGACTTTAACTACAGCAGTCTCGAAGCTTTCCATGCTAAAAATGGGAAGTGATGGAGACAGGGCAGAGAAAACCAAGTAGCAAGTGTATAGAAATCTGTTCATCTGCCTTCAAAATCTAATGGAAAACAAAGCTGGAGAAAATCTCATAGGTTTTTTTTGGTGCTTAATAAACCATTTAATTTCCCTTGTAATTTCATGAGATGCCTGTTTAAAGGTCATATTTAGCTTTAGAAAGAAATGTTTACTTGCTAATACTCATACCAGCCACATTTCTAGTAGCTGTTTGCTGTTTATTGGTTGCTGTAGTCCCTAGGGGCCTCAGCTTTTTCTAAGCGGATAAGTGTACAGTATTTTCTTGAAAGGATGGGAGAGATTTTGACCATGAAAAGTTATGTGTCAATTATCTTGCTTCAGGATACAGTGCTGGGAGAGGAGTCCCTGTCTGCGGCTAAACTCCTATTAGGATGTAAACTCTTCTCAGTTCTCTGGAGCTGCACATCTCAATCAAACCTGGTATCTCCTCGATGCAGGCTGGTGTCAGTGCCTCAGGCAGCAGCTAATTCCACACACTTCAGAGGAAGGGCAAAGAAATATTTTGGTGATTTCTCTATGAGCTAAACATTGTAATCAAACACATTTGTCTCCCTTCCTTCTTTTGGAGTGGGTTATGTGCTGTCATCTGTGATTCACAAGGAAGTAGAACAGCAATTTAACATTGTTCCCATTTGCACTGCTGACTTTCTCTAGTAGGAGTTCCCTTGGCTGATTCCAAACTACAAGGTGGCACTCCTAACTTCAGCCTTACACCTGAAGAGTTTCGGCTCTCCTAAGAACCATGCATTTGAAAAGGCTAATGACTTTCTTTGTCTTTCTAGCCAGAGCAGTTTTGAAAGCCTCCTACTTCCAAGAGTAGATGATGTAGTCTGATGCTAAGGAGTAGCTTTCCAAGAAGATTCTGGACCCTTAAAGACCAGATAAAAAGATGCACTGGGCCCATAAAAGCTGAGGTTTCTCATTTGGTTGGCTTGTCTTTCTTAAAACTAAAGAAATACGATAGAGTAGTCTCTTCAGGCACAGGGAAAGGCTAAATGCAGAAAACAGAACTCTTATTTCACCCTAGAAAAGGTGATACATATTGTCTTGTCATCTCTTAGCACGGTTAGTTTCGTGGCCATCTCTGAGTTTTAACCTGCCCCTTCAATGAAACAGACATCTGTAAGATTACATTGTTATTTAGATAGACCTCAAACCAGGTTATGCTTCTTTACATAGAAATGCTAGCAGGGTTGGGAAATTTCCAGTGGCATGGTGCACCAGTGCAGAAGCCTTCAATTGCACTCAGTTCCCCGACTGAATGCAGGGTTGGTGACAGAGCTGTGAACAGTCTTGGTCTGGCACTGAGCTACTCAGTCTGACACAGATGCTTCAGGATGTGCTTGCTCACAGCTTCATGCGGCTCTGCCAGGAGATTCTAACATACCCACAGGCTTTGAAGGGGAAAAGGACAGAAGCAGAGTGCCTGTCACAGGTCAGACTTGGATACTCTTCTGTCTTTGCAAAGAAAGAAAGAGATGGTGCCGTATCTTGGCCTAGATGTGTCACAGGGTAGGACTTCTGAAAGTACAATGATACATTTGAATGAGTCTTGATAATAGCTACTGTATTCTAAGAAAGCTCCCCATCCTTGCCTTGAAGCATGAAACCCTTATTGTGTTAGGATTTTTTTAATCCTTCCATTTTTTGTAACTGAAGATCAAACGAGTTTCTTTTTCTGTAAGAAACTAAGTGCTGTTCTTTGTGCTCTGGCAAAATTCCAAGAAGAATAATTGCCTTCTTAATTCTCACCACGTTTCCTCCCCTTAGCAACAGTGGTGTGGCATGGAGCTCTTCAGGTGTCAGCATGTCAGAAGTATCACTTCTAGCATAGCAGTTCTAGCATGCTAAGTGTGTTAGCATTAAAGCCATTGAAAAAGCTTCAGCTATTATTTTTAATCACTAAATATCCTACAGCTTGAAGCAAGACTTTTCATTCCAGGGGCTTTCAGGGCCGCCTTGTCTGCAAAATGGGGTAATTGTGCACAAACCTCACAGAGACAGGCGGTAAGATGAAATGCACTAAAAACTAAGAGGTGCTTTGATCTTACACTGGTCTAGTTCCTAGAGAGCTTTGCCTGGATGTGAATATGAATCTAACTTGAAATGACACCAACCAATTCTCCTGCAGAAGAGGAATCCCAGTGGACCACAATGGACAGTCAGCTTGCCTTTTTGTTTAATGGTTGTCCATATTTTCTGAAGGAGTTGAAAACAGCCTCCAATCTGTACTCATGTTTTTATCTCTACAGATCATTGCATTCAAACAGGATTGAAAAGCCTAGTGCCGTTCTACCTAGGCAACTCTACTGGAAGCATTTCCACAGCGTGCTAGAGGTCAGCATGAGGAAATAGACTGCTGTTTTAGTATTACTCAGGTTTCTAGTTGCCAAGATTTAAAAACTTAACCTGGAGGCAACAGTAAAAAAATGAGGCTCACTCCCTACCAGGCAATGCTGTTAAGCATGTCTTTATAGAGGGTAAATAACACCGAGTTATCTAAACTAATCCTTTGTCAAACTCCCTAAATCCTTTAGGCAATGTGTGTGCAGTTAAGATGTTAATTGGCATGGGCATGTGTTGGGTAAGTTACAGCAGTTACTGCTGTTGGAGATATGCTTATCATTCACAGCTCAGTAACACACTGGCACTCACTGGTGTCAAGTGCTTCAAATGTGTTACTGGGGACAGCAGCTTCCTAATATGCTAGTTGTAAATATTACAGGCTACTGATTGTCTACGTGTTTCCTCTGTTGAGATATATGTTCCTTCTGCCAGGATTAGGGGATCTATGTAGCCCAGTACCAACAAGCAAGAAGCTGTGATGTTCCTGGTTCCCTGCTTTTTAATTTTCAGACAGCGTGCTCTGGATGACAAGGCAAAGAATGCAAAGCAAGGAGAACTCTCCACCCCTGCAAGAATGGAGAATTTGGGAACATAAGTTAGGAAGGTCGAGCTTTGCATGCAAGTAGCCACATGCATTTTCTTCCTTTCCCTGACTCATCACACCAACATAATCACCTGGGGGAGCACAGGAGTGCGAATGTGCCAAAATGGAACAATGGCCATTTTGGGGTAAGACTTTTGCTGAGACATTCAACCAGTGTAAACTGAAATGGCTTCATTAGAATCACCTTAATACAGGTTGTGCTAGTTTATGCCATCCTTGAGCCAATGAATCAATCCTTTAGTACTTGGTCTTGCAAGAGAAAAGGAAAATGTCAGCTAGATTTAGGAAAATATAAAGATGAAATCCATGTCACTAGTGGGGTTCAGAGGAAAGGTGCAGGGCCACTGGTCAAATGAGGTCATTCCTGTGTCTTTGACAGGCAGAAGCAGTTTCAATAACAGAAAACACAGGCATTCAAATTTGTGGTACAGCATAACATTCAAACCTCAGGCCCTCCTGCACTGACCAAATGTACACCTCCCTTAGCACAGCTGAGACCTTCAAAAATGCACTGAAAGGCTGAGAGAGTTTCTTTCCAATCAGCTGTTTTGCTCTGACACTGTTCAGTAACAGCTGTGTTTAGCACCATCTTCTTCCCGTTCCCCCACTCCTTCTCGTACATTGTCATTTGCCAGGTTGGGACTCCTCCTTTGTGGTTAACAACTACTCTGACATTGCAAGGTTCCAGGTAAATGATACAGTCAACAGCACTGCATTTGGAGCCATCGGTTCAGATGTAGGAGACATTGCTTCAAGTTCCTGGCTGATTCCAATAGTGCAGGAACTTGAAACTGAGTTTCCGATGCCAGAAGTCAGTGGCTATTCCTGGTTAAGTATGGATGTCTGATCACAGGAATTGGCATGTAAATATAAACCATGAGCTCAGCAGCACAGTGTTACCCTGACAGACATGACAACTAACCTGCAAAAACATCTTTTACCTGGTTCATTCCATAGCCTAGACAGAGTTTGGGTTTACTTAATCATCCAGTGTGCTCCACCATCTGTTGCTATACAAGCTCCTGTAACATTTGGCTTCCATCCTGCAGGGGAATCCAATATCCTGAAACTCTCCTGGAACTGATGTGAACAAAGGTAGGAGGCAGCTTCTCAGTGGGTAAGGTTCCTATAACCAGGAGGCACGAGGTTGTGTGAAATCACGTGACTGGTGTGGAAAGTTAAATATCTGTTAAAAGCTACCGATCAACTTTACTAACAAAGCAGCTAAGATTCTCTTTTTAAGTAATGGGGCCTCTATATCTTAAAACCAAATTCTTTCAGATTCAGGAATATCTTGGAACTCTATAAATCATGTAATTTTTTTAGATAGCTCAAACAGCATAGATCCAAAGATTGTCTTTCATTAATACATTCACAGCTGGCATTCCAGTTGTGCTGTTGCCTCAACAGTAGAAATCCAACAGTGATAGTTATCACCATAATTTTGTGGACACTATCAGTATACAGTAGGATAGTACGTTTTGCACTAATAGGGCATAGGCGTAAGGCTGTTGCTGAGTGAGCTGCTGAGGCAGCTCCAGACTAGTGGCTTTTGTTTAAAACCCTGTTCTCTAGATCATTCCAGTGGCCAGAAAGAAGCATTCCAGAACTTACATCATCTGGCTATCTGCCAGATCCTGCTTACTGTTGCCCCTTCACCTCTTGAACAGCAAAACATCAGTCCTCTTCAGTAGCTGGCAGTAGCCACCAAACAATGATATGGGGAGCCAGGAAAGAGGCATTTGAAAAAAAGAACTACTTAGATTGCCTAAAAAGTTTCTGCCTGTCCTGGAAAACTCTCAGCTGAAGGTTTCGGCAATGCCTGTGTTGTGCTTGGGAAGTTTCGGTAGTTGAATTTAAACCACAGCCTCAGTTCTATCTGTATCTGAAGCAGAGTGGGAGTAAGAAAGAGAAGAAGCATTTGCCAAATGGAGGAAAAAAACCCCTTAATTCTGAGTGGCTACGTACAGCAGGAATAATCTGTTATTTGATGCATATTTTTAGCTAAAAGGTGATTGCATCAGTTACGTTTTCACTTCCCCCCTCCCCTCATATTCCAAGGAACTGCTGCAGTGATAAACAAGGGTTTATGGTATTCCAACATACTCCAGGTATCCTGTTACGTGACATTTACTGAAGTACGTAGCATGAGGATGCGTGGTAGTAATGCTGACAAGACTAAACTTGGTGTCCTGAGATAGAAGTTAAGTAACTTCAGAGGATGCCTCTCTTCCTCCTCCTGACTGCTGTGGATCCTGACTGTTGCAGTATTCAGGCAGTTTTGAGATCTGGGATTTTATTGTTCTTTTCCAAATAATCAGGCCAGCTCTGAGCATCAGAATTTATCCTACTGTCCTTGGCATTGATGGAGCAAGGCACTTGCTATGATGGATCAGAAGTGTCCGTATATATATACACACGCACACTCTGGCTCTTGGGAGGAGACAGAGCATCTGTATTCATAAGTAAATATATTATTTTGCAGTTGATTCCTTCATGACATCCTGTCCATGATGGAAAAACTCTTCTGGTGAGATACTTAAAGATTTATTTTTTTTTTTATTGAAGTTAACTGAGGTTCTGATTCCTTGTGGGTAAGCTCAAGGAGTGTGGGGTAGAAGAGCAGACACTGATATGTGCTGAGAACTGGCTGAACGACAGAGCTCAGAGGGTTGTGATCAGTGGTGCGGAGTCCAGCTGGTGACCTGTAACTAGTGGGGTTCCCCAGGGGTCAGTGCTGGGTCCAGTCCTATTCAACATCTTCATCAGTGACCTGGCTGAAGGGATAGAGTGTACCCTCAGCAAGTTTGCTGATGATACGAAACTGGGAGGAGTGGCTGACACACTGGAAGGCTGTGTTGCCATCCAGCGTGACCTGGACAGGCTGGAGAGCTGGGCAAAGGCAAACCTGATGAAGTTCAACAAGGATGAGTGTAGAGTCCTGCATCTGGGGAGGAACAACACCATGTAACCAGTACCGGTTAAGGGTAGAGCAATCAGAAGGCAGTTCCATGGAGAGGGACCTTGGTGTCCTGGTGGACAATAAGTTATCCATGAAAACAAATATACCCTTGTGGCCAGGAAGGCCAATGGTATCCTAGGACCTCCATCCCCTACTAGATTCCGAAGGAAATTTGTTAATAAAAGACGAGGAGAAGGCTGAAGTGTTTGATGCCTTCTTTGCCTCAGTCTTTAGTAATGGAAACACTTGCACCAGAGAAAGTCATTCCCCCAAGCCAAGAGCCAGGATCTGGGAACACAATGCCCTCCCTAAAATTCAGGAGGAGATGGTCATCATGCTCCTCAATATTTATGTAAATAAATCTATGAGGCTGGATGGTTTCATCCTAGAGTGCTGAGAGAACTGGCAGGGGTGCTCACCAGGCCACTGCACACCATTTATCAGCAGTCCTGGCTGCCTGGGG